>OZ059841.1:28650074-28850585 GCA_964057195.1 Orthosia cruda
GAGTCTGTGTTCCCGACAGTTACAATCTGGGGGTCTTTAAGTCAAGAGTGAATAGGTTATTTCTAGGCAAGCGTGTTTCACCCTCGACCACATCATCGCTTACCATCAGGTGAGATGGTGGTCAAGCGCAAGCCTATTGGATAAATAAAAAAAAGAACAGCAATGAGGGTCACGACGATTCTTTTTAATTTTGACGCTTTCGTATTTTTATTGTCTACTGTGATAATCCTGTACACATACTTGGCAAAGTAAAGCAGAATGCAAGTATTTGATATTTTCTTACTTTGGGATGCATAATATTATGATGATTTCTGATATTATAATATTTTGATGGCATAAATAATTTGAGAGAATAGTTGAAAAAATACACAAATCTCTCGACATCTATTTCGTTATGATTATTTGGTACGGAATACACACAAATCTTTGACACGGCTTTATATTTTTGGAACATTTTATGAGAGTCCATATAAACTATCCAATGCGTCCTAACATACTTGTTTGTATAATTCGTATTAATACGTAACGGAACACTTGAATTGTGTAATCACGTAATGTATGGTCTGTATGGACTAATGTTAACGATACTACAAATTTTCCTAAATGTCTTCATTCATCGGTGTGTTAAAAGCTTAGATGTATGTATGTGACAAAAATATTACCTACACATTAGTGAGTAAGCATTTTTAGACCATCTATCAATATACTACACATCAGTGGTGGCCTAGTGGTAACGGCCGTGACTTACGTGTCGTAGGTCGTGGGTTCGAACCCAAGCTGGCGCTTTACTTTGTGTGAATTACCACTGCTCCCAAAACGGACAAGGAAAACATCGTGAGGAAACCGACATGCCCTAGAACCGAAAATTCGAAGACATGTGACATCCACCAACCCGCACTCGGCCCACGTGGTAGATTACGGCCCATTCGCTCTCACAGAGAGCAGGCCCGTGTTCCAGCAGTGGGATCATTAAAAAGCTGATTAAGATGAATATACTACTAATTAGTAATTTTATTTAAACTAAAGACAGATAAACTAAAAGAAAGAGCCTATAGAAAAAAATGAGAGTTAGTGAGGTAAAGGGAGATCAATCGAATGCAAAAAAAAATAACACGGGTAAACAGACAATACGGGTTTAGACCAAAAAGTAGCACACTAACAGCTACAGTCAACCTTGTTACTAAAATTAAGCAAAATGTAGATTAAAAAAAATAGTCCTTGGCATCTTTATTGATCTCAAAAAAGCGTTCGACACCGTTAGTCTTGAACTGCTACTTATAAAGCTAGAAACCATCAATTTTACCGATAGTGCCTTAAAAATGTTTGAATCCTATCTAAAAAACAGGTCGCAGTTAGTTAGGACGGACAATAATTATCAAAGTGGTACATTACCTATAACGTGTGGCGTTCCCCAGGGATCTATTTTGGAACCCCTGCTCTTTTAATCTACATTAATAATATTCAGAAAATTACACTACATGACCATCTTACTTTATACGCAGATGACACTTGCTTGTTTTATTTCGGATCTTCCATTCATGATTTGGTTTCGCATGAATTAAAAACGATGATTTAAAAATCCTTTTTTCATGGTTTCAATATAATTTATTAACGATTAATATTTCTAAAACATGCTATATCTTCTTCAAAGCAAAAAATAAAATAATATCTCCACATAATCCATTAGTAATCAACAATGTGCCATTACAGCAAAACAATTGTGAGAAATACCTTGGATTGAGAATGGATAGTTCTATATCTTGGACTGTTCACTTGGATCATATAAAAACACAGCTTTCGTCTCTACTTGGCTCCCTCCGAAACATAGTTCGATGTATTCCACATAGACTAGGTCACACCATCTATATCTGATTGAAGTTTGGGGCAGTGCGGCCAAGAAGAAGCTAGTAAGTCTCCAAGTTGCACAAAAAAAATTTATAAAACTGATTTTTAAGTACCCATATTTGACATCAACGTGCAAAATCTATGAAGAAACCAAAATAATGAACATCAGACAGTTATATATTTTAATACATGTATTTTTATCCATAAAGCACTCAACAAAAGTATACAGACTAACTTATCGTTTATTAAAGTAAAACAATTTAAGTAACCCAAAATAGCAGTCGCCGAGCTAGTTTTCTGATTTTACCGAAGATGAGAACTAAGTTTGGCAAAAAAAAGTTAACTTTTGAAGAAGCACAATTATACAACAAAATATCCTCATGTATAAAAAGGTTGCGCTCATTCAATGCGTTCAAAACTCAATTAGCTGCATATTTAATCTCAAATAACACCCTTTATTAAAGCTGAATGCATTGGATGGATGCATCATAATTGATGTTGTGACGTCTGTGACGAATTTTATTTAATTTACTTTAACCATTTTTCTCGTGTAAGTGACTTTGTGTCTTTTTTGAGAATAAATATCTTTAAACCTAATAACGCTGACCTTACGTGTGTTTGGGTTGAATTGTGAAACACACGTAAGGTCAGCGTTATTTCTTTTTGCATTTGATCATCGCACTATCCTATTTTTCTTTCGAACAAGATGCTTTGAAAAAAAAATCATAGGTAATTCATTTGTAACAATACAATGACGTAATGTGTGAAACCTCCAATCAAACATATTGGAAGCGTAGCGTCCACATCAAACAGGCCACACGCGCTCATTTTACTGAATTCTTAATTTGTCCTTATCAGGTTCGTGTAAAGATGTTTTTGACTCTCTGTAAAGAAAATAGCAAAGTAAGATTTAAAATTGGACAAAATTACATGTGTCACAATGTACTATAAAAACTTGTTACTTGAACAGTTCGTGTTTTTTATAAGCCGTATGCACGCCGTCTCAGCTTCTTCAACGGTTACATACAATTTCTCACAGTATATACTAACGATCATGGCTAGTACTAAATTCTTTGTAAGAAATAATATTATCGCACCACTGCTATACAAATTCTGAAACCCGAAAATCAAAATTACAATTTGAACACATAACTACAACTTATTGGGAACTAACTGGGAACAACGAAAAGAGAAAAAGAAAAAATAAGGAACTGCTAAACAAACCACTGCTATACAAATTCTGAAAGCCGAAAATCAAAATTACAATTTGAACACATAACTACAACTTATTGGGAACTAACTGGAAACAACGAAAAGAGAAAAAGAAAAAATAAGGAACTGCTAAATATAACAAGCAAAACTCACATACATACATATATTCGTACAAATAGACAATCAATCGAATGATTTACTTATTACATATAGCTGTCATAAATAAGGTATCTTAATTAGGTATCGCAGATGGATTGCTGGTTCTTTGTGGTTGAATTATGTTATACTAATTTGTCACAGTATATACTAACAATCATGGCAAGAACTAAATTCTTTGTAAGAAATAACAATATCGCACCAATGCTGATTTAAACACATAACAACAACTTATTGGGTACTAACTGGGCACAAAGAAAAGATACTGTTGGGGCGTAACTCCCAACAGTGAAAATGTTATGTTGAACTGTTATGATGAATGAGTAAACAACCGATTGATATAAAGGTTTTATTGCTACTAAAAATAACATATTATAATGTAATAATGTACAATTAATGTTGAGCTAAACAAACTGCAACGTTTCACTGTAAGTAGGACGTATTAGTTAGGGTCAATGTACAGCGTAGCTCGTACATATTGCCCACTCACAAAGTTAACTTAAATGTACATCGAAATTGTTCAAAATCAAGTTAGATTATAAAACGTAAAAATGTAAATACAAACAATTTCATAATTTATTACGGTAAATCACAACGCGCAATAGGCGACGTTGCTTTATTGAGTGTACGTGCACTCGATAAGTGCGCTGCGTTGATGTTTTCTGTGACGTCAAATAAGGCGTTGTCCACGATGCTCGCTGTCGACCTTCTTCGGGGCATCGGATTGGGAATAGATGGAGCTTCTGGTTTCTTTTGACTTGCCCAATGTTTGCGTAGGCGGTTGTAAGCGTATATTACACCCGCAAATGTTGCGGCGGCAGCCAATAGGTAGATGACAACGTATTGGTGGATATCATGGTGTGTTGCATGATCTGACATGATGTCTTCTGATGTTGCGGCTTTCATTTGTTCTACTTGTTTGCCAAGCTCTTGCAGTAATACTCTCTGCTCTGTTACCGTCTCATTCTCGTGAAGATGATTCAGAACCGGTACAGGTAAGTTTATGATATTGTTGATTGAAGGAATTTCTGCTGGACCTGCGTCGACTTGGGCTTGAATTTTGTTCATTTGTTGCCTTTGGGGATAAACAGCAAAAGTTTCACTACTAATTATGCAATCGTCATTGAGTGTTATGACTCCGGCCTTGTGTAGCAGCTGCGTTGAAACTTGATGCCCACAAATAATACGTATTTTGCATTGTTGACAGCAAAAATAGAGGAAATTATTTGCATTGTTTAATTCCAACCACTTGTCTCGGCAGGTTTCATGTTTTGTTTCGCAGTGAAGAGATTCCTTGTCCTTCATGCAAAGGCTCTCGTCCGACTTCATGCGGTATACTGGTTTCTGTAGTGGACACAATTGGGTTGTCGCGTCATGTTGCATGCATTGATGTATTTCGGATTCCGTCATTGGTATGTAGGAGTCCTTTTGAATGTTTATTGCTAACATTTCAGCAATAGGTATTAGGGTGACCATATCCACGTCATTGTTTTTCGGTACTGGTATTGTTCGGTAGATCTCGAAGTTATCTCTGCTGATTAGGGGTACCTTTACCTCGATTATAAGGTATCGTTCGGTCATTTTCGCCTTTACTTGTAAGAGATGATACAGGTGAAATAACTCTGTTTGAATGTTGGTGATGGGTAGGACCAAATCCTTGGATAATTGACCCGAGATTTTGTTCAATTCGTCCCGAAGCTGTCCCGGTGCGATGAGGTGTAGGTTCATCTTGCCGTTATATATGTTTGTTACCGTGTCTATGAGGGTCTCTTGGACGTTTCTGAGATGCTCAATTAAGCTATTTGCCGTAATAGCTGACATCACAAATTCAATAGACAGTTCTTGGGAATTCAGTTCCTTCTGGAGGTTGTTCGTAAACCTTTCAAGGTTTAGCAAATGTTGGTTAAACATTTTGTACTGTTTTTCAACTGCATCTTCCGACCTCTTCAGTAAATTATATTCTGCTTCGATCACGGATGTTTGATTTCTTAACAACAGTGCCAGGTGTTTCTCGTTGGCCTTGACCAGGTCAATGTCTTCTTGATATTGTTTCGCGAAGTCATCATCTAATACTCCGAACAGGGAGCGCGCGATGGAACCGACACCGTTGATAAGCCCGCGTTTGTTTCTCGTGTTCACTCGGCCTTGCGGATTCAGCAACATATGGTTGTAGTGTCCTATTTCGTCGGTCGAGTGCTGTAGTTGTGTTAAAATTACGTTACATTGTGTTTTCTGTTTTATTTTCTCGCAGATGGTTTCTAGATGATTGGTGAATTTGCTAGATATTGCTATACCATGCCAGTAGGGCTTGACGTCATAGTACACGATAATCTTCCACTCGCCGCGTATAAGCTGCATATTGGTTACTTTGTCAAAGTAAAGGCCTTGTTGAAGCTCGACGATGTTTGTTGTGTTAGCGGCCGCGACGGGATTTAGCAAATACAGCAGTGCCATGACCAATCCGATGAAGTTTATTTTTCTGTTTGTTGTTTTGCATCGTCGTGAACTTTGCGACTCGCTGTTAGCCTGTAGGTATGACTCATTTTCATTTGTTTTTGTTGTGTTTTGTTGTTCGACATTTTCGTCACTGTTGATAGGCAAGACGGATAGTTTTGTGACAGGCCTCTTCATATGCCCGTTTCTTGTTTTTAGGCTAACGACCCGAACGTATCCATCATTCCCAGGGTGAAGTTCTGTTATTCTCCCCATGAGCCATTTCCCGGCTGGTACATGATCTTCATGGATTACCACCAGATCGCCTATCTTCAGATTTTTCCGTGGTTCCTGCCACTTTGATCTGGCTGATAGCTGGCACAAATATTCGTTCCTCCATCGTTTCCAGATTTCTGCGAAGATCTTTCTTGTTAGTTCCCATCTTGTTCTTGCATCTTCCATTGTTTCTATGACTGTCAGCCCCGATCTACCCGATAAAAAGTGTGCTGGCGTCAGACAGTCTAGATCGTCTGTGTTTTCACTTAGTGGACACAGAGGTCTGGAGTTCAAGCAGGCTTCCAGTTTTGTTAGGATTGTGGAGAACTCTTCAAATGTTAGTTTTTGTTCTCCTACTACTCGTTTCAAGTGGTGTTTTAGGCTTCTGACTGCTCGTTCCCACAAACCTCCCGCTGATGGCCAAGCGGGGGCATTAAAATGCCACTCAATTGTCATCTCCGCGATTTCCTGTTGTAGTTGGATGCTTTTGTATGTTTGTTCAATTTCCTCGTATTGTTCTACGAGTTGTCGGTTTGCTCCGACAAAGTTTGTCCCGTTGTCGCTGTATAAGTGACGAGGGGCGCCTCTTCTTGCTGCCATTCTGTTGAGGGCTGCCAAAAATGCTGAACTGGTGAGGTCTGACACCAGTTCGATATGCACAGCTTTGGTCACCATGCATATAAAGACTGCTATGTAGCCCTTTGTTGTTCTTGCTCCTCGGCCTTTGTTCATTTTGACGTCCACAAATCCAGTGTAATCTACCCCAGTATGGTAAAAGGGCGGCGCTTGATTTGCTCTTGCGCTTGGTAGATTACCCATCAGTTGGTGTTCTTTTGTTGGGTTGTTCTTGCGGCACGTCACGCATTTTCTGATTTGCATCTTGGTTGTTCGGTTCCCACCGACGATCCAGAACTTCTCCCGTAGGTGTGATAGAGTGAGTCTCGGGCCGCCGTGAAACGTCATTCGATGAGCTTGGTCGATGAGAAGATGTGTCAATCGACTGTCGTGTGGAATGATCATCGGATGTTTCATGTTTTCGGTTAGCGATGCGTTTTTCAATCTTCCTCCCACTCGTAGGATGTCTTGATGATCAATGAACGGAGTGAGGTCTTTTATTTTACTGTTAGCCTGCACCCTGTTATTTTTCTTTAAATGACAAAGATCTGTGTCAAATGATTTTTGTTGAGTTTGTTTTATGAGCACCTTTATTGCGTTATTCAATTCGTGCAACGTCAGGTATCTCGGTAGCTGTCGCCTTTTCGGGTTCAATGCTCTGAGTATCCATGCGACAATGCGAATAATATGTTCGATAGAGCTGTGATTTTGCAATAATGTTTCCACAATGCTCGTATTTTCTATGATGTGTTGAGAATGTTGGGATACATTGGCTTGTTTCTGGACTGTTTTTTCTTCTTGGTCCGTGTTATAATTGTGTTTTTCTATGTTCTTTGTTTTAAGCAATGGTAGCCATGTAGGTCCATGCCACCATAATTGATTTTCTTTCAGCTGACTAGCGTATTGGCCTCTGCTTGCGGCGTCAGCGGGATTTTCCTTTGTATTAACGTAGTTCCACGATGATCGTGGTATGACGTCAGTAATACTTCGTACTCTGTTTTCTACGTATGCTTTCCAGCGGGATGGGTCTCCTTGTAACCAACCCAGGACCACCATGGAATCAGTCCAGCCGTAGACGTGTACTTCATATTGATTCAATGACTGTTTGACTTTGCGCATTAGTTGTGATAGAAGGTGCGCTCCATTCAATTCCAGTCTAGGCAATGTTGTTGATTTTCGGTGTGGTACAATCTTTGACTTTGCAGCGACCAGTATTGTTGATGACTGGACTCGTGCATAGATGACGCAGGCATAGGCATCCAGGGAGGCGTCGCTAAACCCATGTAGCTCCATTGTCTGCTTTCCGCCACACTTAAGCCATCTAGGTATTTCGCATTCGTTTATCGCTCTTATATCGGCTTGTATCTTGCACCACTCCACATGTATGTTATCGGACACTTCGTCGTCCCAATGTAAGTTGCCATCCCACAGTTTTTGAAATAATAATTTCAATTTTGTTGACACGGGGGCCAGCCAGCCGAGTGGGTCAAATAGTTTGGATATTTCGGCAAGTAGGCTTCGTTTTGTTTGTTTCTTGTTTACGTCAGAAATTGTGCATTGAAAGGTGAATTTGTCCTCTCTTGAATTCCAGCACAGGCCTAACGTTTTTTGTGTATTTTCTGTTTTGAAGTTGAAGACAATCTTATCGTTGTGTTGTTCGGAGATATCTTCCAAAAGTTCTTGATTGTTTGCTGACCATTTTCTGAGGTTAAACCCTCCATTTTTCAGTAACTGTTTCAGATCCGCGATCAATTGCTTTCCTTGTTCGATTGTATGTGTCCCGTGAACGAGGTCATCCATGTAGAATGATTCTTCCAGCACTTTTGAAGCCTCCGGGAACTGTTCATGTTCATCTGCCGCCAGTCTCCTGAGCGTCATCATAGCTAGGAACGGCGCTGCCTTGGTTCCGTATGTTACGGTTGTTAATTGGTATGAGCGGATAGGTTGTCCCAGTGATTCTCGCCATACAATTTGTTGCAGTTGTTGGTCTTCAGGGGCTACCCAAATAGCACGAAACATCTTCTCAATGTCCGCTGTAAACGCATATTTGTATTGCCTCCATTTCATCAGTAATGTTTGTAGGTCCTGTTGAAGATTGGGACCTTTGTACATGAGGTCGTTCAAACTGCATCCCGTTGACGTTTTTGCTGACGCATTGAACACCACTCTGTACTTTGTTGTTGTTGATTCAGCGCGTTGCACGCCGTGGTGAGGTAAGTAACACTCGAGTGTTTTGTTGCTAACTGTTGATTGCTTCATATGACCTAGATCAATATATTCAGCCATGAAGTCTTTATAGGCCTTTGCCAGGTGTGTTTGTTTTTCCAACTTTCTTTCTAAAGTTTTGAATTGGGCTACAGCCATTGGTTTGGACGAACCCAGTCTGCTCTCAAGTTCTTTCTTCATCGGCAGTCTGACTTCGTATTTCCCATTCTCCAGGCGTTGCGTAGTGTTGGTGTAGTATTCAATGCATGTTTCATTTTCCACCGATAAATTGGATTGATCGGTGATGTCTTCGGTTTCCCAGAACTGTTTGATATCTTCAAGATTGTTTATGACCACATTGCAGTGGAAAGTTTTGACATTTCCGCATAGAAGCCAACCTAGGTAGGTTTGTTGTGCGATAGGTTGAGTGGTGTCATCGCCCTTTATTATGCCTCCTAGCATGATTTGCGAATAAATGTCTGCTCCAAATAGTAAATCCACCTGACGGCTGTTATGGAACTCCGGATCTGCTAAATGGATGTTCTGTATGTGGGACCAAGATGGTTTTGCAAAGGTCTTATTCGGCAGGTTCTTAATCAAGTTATTCATAATGATGACAGTCGTTTGGAACTTGAAGTCGTTGTAGACAGAACTGCAAGTAATTGTTGTCATTCCTTTGCAGTGGTTTTCCTTCTGTCCAACTCCAAAGATGACTCCTTTGCATCTCTCGCGCTTAACTCCTAGAAGTTGAGCAGCATGTTCGGTGATCAAAGATATCTGAGAACCTTGATCGATGAGGGCTCGCAACTTGATTGGGGTCCCATCGGCTGTTTCTATGTTTACTACAGCTGTCGCTAGTAGTATCTCCGAAGTATCATCATCCTTTGATACATGGGAAGAATTTGTTTGTTTTTCCGTTTTGTTCGTAATACATGCATCGTGTAGCAATGTATTATGTTGACCCGAGCACTTGCGACATCGGTAAGCTGACGTACATTTCTTTCCGTTATGGCTGAACAGACAATTTACACAAATGTTCATTTTATTTACTGTGCTAAGTTTTAAGTGATTCGGCATTTCTAAAAACCTTGCACAATTGTACATGCCATGTTCGTCATCGCAAAGGGGGCATCGGAATGTTGACGCATGGAACGATTTCGTAATTTTCTTGTTGCTAGTTGCTTGATTACTGCTGTATTGTTTTTTAGAGTACAAAGTATTTTGATGTTGACTCGATGAGGTATTTGGTTTTTGATTGTTTTCTTGTTTGCGGCGCGATGCTTCCAATGATGTAAACTTCCCTTCTAGGAAATCTAGCAGATCTTTCAGTATTGGCAGCTTTCGGCAGTTCTTCAGCGATTTGTTGTACTCTGAGTGTGTGTCAGCGTCTAATTTTTGCGATAATATATGTACAATTATCGGATCCCAGGTGTCGATATTCACTCCTAAATTCTTTATCGCATGTAGGCATTCTATGCTGACGTCATGGATTTTCTTTATTTGGGCCACTGTCTGTTGTTGCATGTTTGGTAAATTGAACAGCATGTTGATGTGCGATGTGAATATAAGTTTTTCATTATTATATCGGTGATTGAGGATATCCCAACACACCAGGTAGTTATCCGAACTTATCTGTAGATGTTGAATCAAGCGTTCCGCTTCTCCTTGCACCTTACTCTTCAGAAACTGCATCTTCTGAGCAGATGAGAGGGAATTGTTGTTGTGTATTGCTTCCGTAAAAAGGTCTTTAAATGGGATCCACTGGTTGTAGTTACCATTGAAGACTGGTATCTCTAATTTCGGTGTTGTTTTCTCCCGATGAGTGCCGGACCACATTTTGGTATTCAAAGCCTTTTTTAGTTCCTGGAACTGGTTTTCATACCTGGTGTAGCGTTCTTCATACACTGCATTCTTCTCTCCGTTGGTTTCATACTCTATCTCCCAGTGAAGGTTGTCAATAGCTGACCAGCGTGTTTGCAGTGTTTGCAGAGCGTCTTGAAACTCCCATTTTTCAGACAGGAACTCCACGTGTATGTTCGCGACTGCTCTCATGAAGGCTTTGAAGTTAGCGGTCTGTTTGCGCATCATATCGTCCAGCTTGCTATTGGTTCCCGTGTCCTTTTTCGCGGTGTTTTGTTGATCTTGCCGAGGAGGAGGAGGAGATGGTTCTCTGTTTTGTTCGTCTTGATTGCCAGCTTGTTCTGCCTCACTCTCCTGGGCTTCTTGTTCCTGTTTTGTTTGTTCCGAAGTACCTTCCCCTGTTTGTTGGTTGGCACTTCCCAATGTTTTTGGTTGTACCGACTGCTCCCTCGGAGAACGAGTGAGAGTCGTAAGTTGTTGGTGTTGTTGCAGAATAAGCTCCTTTACTTCATTGTAGCACTGCAGAGTTATGTTATAGCAGTCATTACTAAAGTACGGATGACTTACACTTTGTTCCGTGGGCCGGCGGTCGTGATTGAACTGAAATTCTGACCACAAGTTTTCCAGCATTGCCTTACGGCGTTTGAAGTAGTCAGCGTTCTTTCTGTCCCAACCATCCTTCTTGATATTTATACCGATCTTCTTTATGCCGTCGTAGAGTTCGTTCTGCTTCTGGTAGAACTCAGCTGCCGACATGATGTTTTGTTGTTTTTCTTGTTGACTTCAAATGAACTCTTCTGTTTCGAGCGTTGACTGTTGCTCCACACTCTTGGTTCTTCGTATTGTGCAACCTTCTCCTCTGCGGTATGCGCCTTCTCAATTGGTTACTGGGGCAACTCGCTTCTGAGAGACCAGTCCAACCGATTCGCGACCGTAAAAGATGTAAATTACACAACACTAAATTGCTCGAAGGACCATATGTTGGGGCGTAACTCCCAACAGTGAAAATGTTATGTTGAACTGTTATGATGAATGAGTAAACAACCGATTGATATAAAGGTTTTATTGCTACTAAAAATAACATATTATAATGTAATAATGTACAATTAATGTTGAGCTAAACAAACTGCAACGTTTCACTGTAAGTAGGACGTATTAGTTAGGGTCAATGTACAGCGTAGCTCGTACAGATACAAAAAAAAGGATCTACTAAATATAACAAGCAAAACTCACTTACATATCATACTCACATCATATATATACATACATATATTGGTACACAAAGCAAATCAGATAGGTTTGCAGGGCTCACCAACATAGATGTTTTGTGTTCGTAAAGCATTAATTTACCTATGTAACTAACTGGTCCCGTGGCATGAGTGTATGAGCAATCGTCTGGTAAATCAAAGGTCTTAGGATCGAATCTCATCAACGCGTTAACTTTTTGCATTATTAAAACCATTTTTTTTATTTTTCTGAATGTTTTTTATTGTGTAATTTACCTGGTAATAAGAACATTATTGGTGACAAAATATATTGAAGTAAAAGTTAAAAAAAATGTAATAAGAAATCAACAATATTTATTGACTAGGTTTTTTTTAAATTATAATAACAAATTATAAAGTTTTGTGCATGACAAGTAATCTAAGTCGGACAAGAATTAACGTTATTTTTGATACTCAAGTGGATAATGTATTTATTAGTGACTAGCTATGCCCGCGGCTTCGGTCCCGTTAACTGCCTATCTTACCATACTTACCTATCTACCTGTACCTACCCTACTTACCTACCTACCGATTCCTACCCTACTTACCTAGACCTACCTACCTTACTTACCTTTCTACCTACCTAAATCGAGCGTTCGCTGCACAGAATCACAGTATAAATATACAAACAGTATGGAAACTACCTGTAAACGCTCGAAACGGCACACTCACACAAACGTACGCACCGACGAGACCGTTCGTGCACTTTCTAGGTAATGTCAGTACTAAGTGCCGCGTCGCGACGAGGAATATCGAATTCATACAAAAAATGTAAGGATAGATTTGCTGCGCGTCATCTAGTAACACTCCAGAACACCACACAGAAACCAAAACATAAAAAAGAGGTTTTTTTTTTAAATAATACTACCGAGTTACCGACTTTCCAAAATAAAAACACTACAAAGTAAAGAAATACTTTCTTTTTGGTGGTCGTCGGTGTCTTTTGTTGGTACCATTATTTTTCGTTATGGACGTTTTCACTTTGTTGTGTTTTTAGTGGAAGTCGGTAGTATATATTTGAATTATTATTTTTTTATTCTCACTTTTTCGTTGTACTTAATAGGCAAGTTCTTTAGTAATGTACTTATAATGCCAAAAAGATTACCCGAATATCATGAAAGTTGAACATAACCGGTGAAATGAGGGTGTACCAAAGTGAACTGTACACATCTGCGTACTCATTTAGAGCGTACTGGCGTGATGTTATGTTATGAAATGGTATAAACAATAAACAGACATGCGATTGCAGCAATCCCGAGAGATTTGCCGTCATTTATTGAAGAGTTCTATTAGTATAATTATCTACGAAGTTCTTCATCAGATCTTCACCAAATTAAAATGGGACCAATTTGGGAACATACACTTTTCAATAAAATAAGAATTTTCAGAATCGGTCCACAATTTGACGGAGAAATTGGTGAAAAAAAAACAAACCTAATATTTTTGGAAAGTCGGTTAAAAATACCTATCCTTAACTGGGATTCTGACTCGCAACCTTAAATGTAGTAGGCAATCACGTTTATCATTAGGCTATTCAGACGGGCAATAGTGGCAGCGAAATTACGGACCACATTGCACGCACGTCAACGCCATTTTTGGCGTAAGTAGTATGATTAGAGACCTAAAATCTCATAAAACGTATTTTTTTAGTCTCGTACATTAAATCCCGACTCCCGAATTATAATTAGGGTTCCGTACTCAAAGGGTAAAAACGGGACCCTAATTATAAGAACGAAAAATGTCCTGGGCCAGACGGACTCAGCAATGAAGTCCTCAATATAGGAGCACCAATTTTAGTACCACACCTCACGAAACTATTCAATATGGTAATAAACACAGATACTGTACTATGTGGGATTTGCACCACTGTGACGTGTTGCGAATCCCACATAATATTGATTTTTTTTAAAGGCGGCCCACTGGATATAGGAAATTACAGACCAATCAGTCTACTAGCAAGTGTGTATAAACTTTTTCATCTATAATGCTAAAACGAATAACTTCAGACATTGACCAGTAGAACAGGCCGGCTTTCGCTCAGGCTACAGCACTACCGACCACATTCAGTCTATAGAACAAGATATACAGAAGTTTCGTGAGTTCAAAAGACCACTGTATGTGGCGTTCATAGACCACAGCAAAGCATTTGATAGTATTAGTCACAACTCAATCTGGAATGCCCTGAATTTGGTGTGAACACACCCAAAATACGTTAACACCCTAAAGAACATCTACGAGAATAGCCAAAGTAAGGTAAAACTAGAAACTAGAGGGAAACCGATCAATATAAAAAGAGGCGTCCGACAAGGCGACCCATTATCACCAAAACTATTTATCGCAGTGCTCGAGAACATATTTCGGAATATTGACTGGTCACAAAAAGGAATTAAAATATGTGGACGCCATCTAACCCATCTACGATTCACTAACGATATCGTACTGCTATCTGAGAAACCCAAAGAACTAGAACACATGATGCAACTACTTGACCAAGTGTGAAGAGTGCTAAAATTGGCTTAGAAATGAATGCAAGTAAGACTAAAATAATGACCAACAGCGACAAAGAACCCATCAAAGTGAGAGGAAAAGTCATAGACTATGTAGAAAACTACATATACTTGGGGAAGCAAATATCCTTTAGCAAGACAAGTAACGAAGAAGAAATTGCAAGAAGAATAGCTATAGCCTGAAACAGGTTTAGGTCATTAAAAGTAATCTTAAAAGGCGACTACAGTCTAACCATGAAGAAAACCGTAATGGACACCTGTGTACTACCAAACATATTGTACAGCTGCCAGACCTAGACTTTCACAGAAAAAGTGAAACATAAAATATTGACCAGCCAAAGAGCCATGGAACGAAGCATCTTAAAGATAAGAAAAACACAAAAAATAAAAAGCGACATCATAAGAAAAAAACAAAAGTAACCAATGCACTTACACACGCACTGAGACTAAAGTGGAACTGGGCTGGTCATGTCTCCCGATACACAGACAGACGGTGAACCATTGAAACTACGCGTTGGAAAAGACCATTACTAGGGAAAAGAAAGTTAGGAAGACCAATAAAACGGTGGGATGACGACATCAGGAATGTTGCAGGAAAACGTTGGATGATGCGGGCTAAGGACAGAAAGGCATGGAAAGAGTTGGAGGAGGCCTGAACCCAAACTGGGGTCCATATCCAAAAACCAACTGAAAACTAACACAATTACTAACAACTTAACAACACTAACAACAACTAACAACATTATAAATGAAATATGACTAAGGTTATGGAATAAATGGCTTAATAATAATAATAAGTGACTCCATCAGGATGGAATTTGATGTTGACAAATGTGCAGTCATGCATGTAAAGCAAGGGGAGATTATGAAATCCGAAGGAATTCAACTCTCTGATTCAATACACCTCAGACACCTCTCCTCCACCGAAACTTACAAGTATTTGGGTATGTCGGAAACGTTGGGCATTAACAGTACTGACATAAAGCAACTGCTGAAGGAGCGCTTCTTTGGCCGCCTGAAAAAGGTATTAAATAGCCATTTGTCGGGCAGAAATAAGGTGCGCGCCTTCAACAGTTGGGTCATGCCGGTTTTGATTTACTCTTTCGGCATACTCAAATGGACTCAGACCGAGCTCGATGCCCTTGACAGGAGGGTCCGGACACTGCTGACCGCAAACCGGATGCCTCACCCACGATCATCAGTAATGAGACTGTACATCCCGCGGAAATGTGGGGGTCGAGGCTTTTTAAACTCCAAGACTCTCCACAACCGCGAGGTGTGCAGCCTCAGAGAACTGTACTTTTTGAAAGCTGGAGTCGGTATGCATCGGGATGTGGTCGCAGTGGACAAGGGACTCACCCCGTTGTCCATGGCTAAAGAGAACTAGCGCAAGCCTGTAATACTAACGACTGATGAACGCAAAGAGGTATGACAAGGCAAGGAGCTTCACGGGCGCTTCTATCGGGCTCTTCAAGGGCCCGATGTAGATTTTTCAGCGTCCGTATCCTGGCTACGTTTTGGCGACCTTTTCGGGGAAACTGAAGGTTTTGTCTGTACAATTATGGACGAAGTTATCCTGACGAATAATTACCGGAGACATATAATGAAGGACGGGACGCTTGACGTGTGTCGGGCATGCCACCGCCCAGGTGAATCCGTCCGACATATTATCTCTGGTTGTTCTCGTCTGGCTAACGGCGAGTACTTACACAGACATAACCAAGTAGCCAGGATTATTCACCAGCAACTTGCTTTGAAATACAATCTAGTGGATTCTGAGGTACCGTATTACAATTATGTGCCCGACCCAGTTCTCGAAAATGACCATATCACGTTGTACTGGGATCGGTCTATCATCACTGATAGGACTATTGTTGCCAATAAGCCGGATATAGTGGTGATAGACCGATTAGCGCGCCGCACAATGATAATCGATGTCACCATCCCACATGACAAGAACCTCGTGAAAGCTGATAAAGAGAAACAAATCAAGTATCTCGACTTAGCACACGAGGTTGTCAACATGTGGAATGTGGACTCGGCGATCATTGTGCCGATTGTCGTTACGGCCAACGGCCTGATGGCCAATATCCTCGATGACCATCTACTGAGGCTGTCATTACGCGGTTGGATCAAGGGCCTGATACAGAAGGCAGTACTCCTTGATACGGCTCGTATTGTGAGGAGGTTCCTGTCTCTGGAGCCCTAACCACCGGTAGCTTGGACCCTCTTTCCGATACTGGTGGGCCTCTATTTTTTATATTTTAAACGTTTTTTTCAAGTTTTCTTTTTTCAAATATTTAAAAATGTATCAAATAAGATTGTAAATGAATAAAGGAAACAATAATAATAATAACTTCTCACACTTAATATCATGATCAGTTTTTATTTGTTTTTTTTTTTTTTTTTTTTTTCTATAATCTATAGGCTTGCGTTTGACCACCATCTCGCCTGATGTTAAGCGATGATGTGGTCTACGGTGAAGCACGCTTGCCTAGAAGAAACCTATTCACTCTTGACTTAAAGACCCCTAGGTTGTAGCTATCAGGGAAGAAAGACCCCGGAAGGGAATTCCACTCCTTAGCTGTGCGCACAATGAAAGTATTAGCAAAACGCTTTGTGCGTATGGGAGGGATGTCAACCATGTACCGATGGCGCATGGCCGTACGTCTTGTAGTCCGATGATGGAAAGGGCTAGGCGGAATCAAATTGTGCAGTTCCGTCGCACACTCCCCGAAATGTAACCGATAAAAAACCGACAGACTGGCGACTCGGCGTCGATGTTCGAGGCTCTGGAGCTTTGATGCGACCAGTGCATCGTTGCCAATAAGCCTTTTGGCCCGTCTGTCAATCGACTCAAGTGCATCAAGCTGGTATTTGGCAGAACCATCCCAGAGGTGAGAGCAGTACTCCATGCATGACCGAACTTGCGCTTTATACAAGTTGAGCAGCTGTTCTGGCGTGAAGTACCGTCTCACCTCTGCAAGAATCCCCAACTTTTTTGCAGCTAACTGAGCTTTCGCCTCAATGTAAGGACCGAAGTTGAGAGTCGATGTCAACGTTACACCAAGCAGTTCGAGGTGGTCCGCTAACGGCACGGTCACACCACAGAAAGAAGGAGCCGGGTGGAATTGGCTCTTTTTAGCGGAAAAAAGACACGCCTGGGTCTTAGAAGCATTGAAGCTGACCAGATTGGCATCACCCCATTCGGAAACCGCCTTTAAGGACAGGTTCAAGCGTTCAACCATGGCCTCCCGGAGAGACTGAATCTGAGGCCCAGTAGCCCGTGCGCCGGACACGTATCTCTCAGCAACAGTGCTGTCGTCTGCGTACCCAAAGGTTCTGGGTTTTAGCAGATCATTAATGTGCAGCAAGAATAATGTTGCCGAGAGCACTGACCCCTGAGGGACTCCGGCGTTGATATCTAACTGACCGGACGAGCAGCCGTCGATAACCACTCGGATGGATCGATCCCTCAGGAAGTCCGCAATCCAATCACACAGACCACTAGGCAGACCGAAGGAAGGAAGCTTACCAATGAGGCTTTCATGCGAGACCCTGTCGAAAGCCTTCGAGATGTCGAGGGAGACGGCTAGCGCTTCCCCGTGTCTCTCGATGGCCTCACTCCAGATGTGAATGGCATACGCTAAAAGATCCCCAGTGGACCGATTTCGGCGGAAGCCGTATTGGCGGTCACTGAGGATGTCGTTCGCTTCTAGGTATGCCAGGAGTTTACCGTATTTGTATAACATAAGTAGTATATACTCGTACTAACAATCATGGCAAGTATTAAACTATTTGTAATAAATAATAATATCGCACCACTGCTATACAAATTCTGAAACCCGAAAATCGAAATAACAATTTGAACACATAACGAAAACTTATTGGGAGATAACTGGGCACAAAGAAAACAGAAAAAAAAAAATAAGGAACTGCTAAATATAACAAGCAAAACTCACGTACATATATAATATTCGTACTATCACAGTCTAAAGTGCAGTCCTATCTTCACGAAACAATAGCATAGCCAATCAGTCCCACTTACGATCTTCTTCTATAGACACATCCCACTCATACACACATCTGTATGTTGAACTCTTTCATAATGAACCAAAGAGAACGCGACATGGCCGCAACGTCATACTATTTATTAAAATCACAAAACATGTGGGTGGTGGTGTTACAAATCCATCCTCATTAGTAGATATTACAATATAAAACAAACGTTTACCTAAACTTTAAAACATTGTGGGTAGATTTCAAAAACAATACCCACACGTTTTGTCGCCAAAATCGATCGCAGTTACTCCCGTATATTGCTAATCATCAAGAATCCTAGAGAGCGCGGTAAATAATCATTTAACTTTGAGTTACTTTGATTAGAATGAGGTATTTAATTTCATAGTCATTCTTAAGTGTCCATCTGGTCTAGCGGTTAACACTGCTTGATAAACCACTACAAGACTAGTTCAAATCCCGAACACGTAAAAATAATATTATTTTATGTTTCTTCATTTTTTTTTCTTTTCACATTTTATACATTTTAAAATATTATTTTTAACTTAAAAAAGTGTTGAGTTAATTGGATCTTGAGCATTGCATTTGAATGAGCGTAGAACTTTTTATTTTATTCGTTAAAATCACCGAAGATGAGGGTAAGTATATTGAATAAATATGATTTGCTTGAAGAAACACTTAATACGACGTTGTTGGTTGGTGAACTTTAATCAGAGCGTTCGAGGTATTATAATAGCGGTGTTTATTGGAACATCATAATGCAAGCAAATATAAGTTTATAAATTGGGGCACATATTGTTGCCTTGCATATCTTATAGGCTAAATACAATCATAAATTTCTGATGAAACCGGATTATGTGTTAGTTATATTATAAAATATGGAAATATGGTAATGATATTTTTGTGTCAATTAAGAAAATAAATCGCTTTTTTGAAATGTTTAATAAGTGTTTTTTTTATTTTTTAGAGGAGAACTGTGATTCTTTGGATAATGAGGTTTGAGGAAGAAGGAAGTCTCAAGAGTCGTGCATGAAGTGGGATACCACCGCTTATAAGTCAGTCTTAATGAAGTGTTATGGTGAATGAATATGAAAACAATGGTTTTATACCAACTAGGCGTTTTGCTAGTGAATTCGATACCTACGTCTGCGCACTGTTCGCCGCGCACTCCATGCTGAAGGAAAGAAGCGACTTCATTTCGTTTTTTTAAACAAATTATTCATCATATAATGTTATGTTTTTTTTTGTTTTGTTTTTTTACAATGACGAGACACTGCATTGAATTTCTTTATTTTATTCTATAGTGCTACAAACTAAAATCAGTGTTGGAAATATTTTAACTTAGACCACCGCCTTATCTCGGGAATGTGTTGAATTCGTTTCTTAACTAGTCGACAACGAATCATTTGTTTTTCTTTTACCCTCACTGGGATAATACTGCTAAAATGTTAGCATATTGTTGTATTGTAAGTGACAATTTCTCTTAATGTGAATAAAGATATTTAAACCGATCTAAGAAATTATTTATTATGTATAAAATGTTTTAATTGTATTACAATATTATTACTATTAAATTGATTGTTTCTATTATCGGTATTCTATGTAAACATCACTGTATCATATTTTATTTAAATCATTATTTATTTAAATCAATAGTTGGTTGGTTTTGAAACAGAAACATTTAGCATTGTATTGTTGAGGTTAAGCTTCAATACTCTTTTCCTAGTGAAAACGAATAATTAAGCTATGGCCTCAATAATAATAGTACTATTTCAATTAGTGTTTATAATATTTATTAAATCAATAAATTACTGTACTTTTTATTTTCAACATGGTTTCTCTTTTAATGGTTGGGTATGAACAATATTAACAAAAGATGCAAAAAATACTTTTGTTTTTATTTTATACCTATTCTAAGATGCATACCTTTCGCGTAACTTACTAGTCATTATTTGTTACTATGAGTATAAGTTACCAAAAATACAAAAATAAATTTCGTGCAGCCGAGATTTAAACTCGCGTCCATTAGGATCCCGCTTTGGAGTGACTCTCACGGATCTGCCACGAGTTACGATAACTGCTACGACGAATTTTAGACTTAGTTTTGAACCGGCTCGATACGGACTTTTGTAGTTATATCTAAGTGAAACGAGTAAGTATATATTTTTATCTTTGTGTGGCGTTGACCATGCCCCTTCACCTCGTAGTTAGACTGTATGATGTCTTATTGTTTGCGTTAAAATATCACGCACACATTTATATGCACAGAACCATGCAAATGACTATAAACATTGAGATGGGACTGCACTTTTGACCCTTGACTGTACATATAAACAATCAATGCAATGATTTACTTATTACTGCTATCATAAATAAGGCATCTTAGGTAGGTATCGCAGATCAATTTCTGGATCTATGTGATTTAATTATATTATACTAGCTGCCGCCCGCAGCTTCGCCCGCGTGGTATTAGTAATTATCCCATTATCTTTATGAATTTAGCCTATGAGTAATTCTGATATAAACAAGCTAATATATTAAGCTATATTTCTGTTAAGTTTTATTTAAATCCGTCTAGTAGTTTTTGCATCAAAGAGTAACAGACATCCATCCATCCTAACAAATCTTCTCGTTTATAATAGTTGTAGGATTATTAAATTTTATTATGATTTGAATAAATTTGTCAATTATATTATATTTCACGCGCGAGCAATAAACTGGAATCACTTTATCTAGCGTTACTCAATTTTTTTTTACAATTTCTATACAATGAACTATGTAATGGTGTCGGACGTAAAGAATTTCACCATCCCATATCTTACTTCTTCTGTCGCCTGTATTGTTTTTTGTAAAAATTGTTTTTATTAACCGACTTTCGAAAAAGGAGGAGGTTCTATGTTCGACTTCATGTATGTTTTTTTTTGTGTATGTTCACCTAAAATGTATATGTTTGAATGGTCAGAAGTCGGCAGTATTTTTTTGTAAAAACTTTTTTTTTAAATTTTTATTTGTATTGTGTATATTATGCCCAAAGTGATGCCAGACATGAACTAACATGAAACTTAAACAAAACCTGTGGAATGAGAGTATACCAGGGTGAACTGTTCACACTTGCGTATCTCTTTAGAGCATACCAGTGTGATGTTATGTTATGAAATGGTGTTAAAAATAAACAGACATGAATAAATAAAAAAATAGACATGCGATTGCAGCAGTCCCGAGTGATTCGCCGTCATTTATTGAAGAGTTCTGATTTATATCTCCGAAATTAAAATGGCATGACAAGCACAGCTTTCAAATAAAAACATTACATATAATACAGTCGAATTGATAACCTGTAAGTGTACTTACAGGTTATCAATTCGACTGTATTTATCACCTCAGAACTTTTTACTGGGTGAACCGATTTTGATGATTCTTTTTTTATTTGTAAGCTGGTGCTTGTGGTACCATTTTGAGAGGCTTTTGCTTTTTTGTTAGGTTACAGCCATGCCAGTTTTATGGAGAAGGAGGGCCTCTATATGATGAACTCCTTCTTCAGAAAGCGTGAGCACAGGAAATGGACCTGGCAGAGCCCCGATGGTGCAACGAAAAATGATGAAATTACTTCATCATGTCGACAAAACGTTCAATGATGTCTCTGTGATCAACGCGGTAAAACTGGAAGTGACCACCGTATGGTAAGAGGCACATTGAACTTAAATATTAAGCCGGAAAGATCTCGACTGATGAAGTCTACGCTCCGTCCAGCACAGATTCAGATTCAAAAGCCCGAAAGCTTTCAGTTTGAACTCCAGAATCGTTTCGAGTGCCTAGGTAGCTCTGTGGACGATTACAACGATGGGTTCGTGGAAACTGTCCATACGGTCGGAACTAAGTTTATCAATACCCGTCGTGCAAATAAGAACATACCCCCATTAGTCTACTGAGATTTCCTATAGTGGCCTCCTTCACCAACACGATGCGGCTCACATTTTCTCTTGAGTACCAGGGGCGAGTACTCTCGGAGGCGTGACCTACCGAAGATGGTCCCAGACACCTCGTAAGGGGTTGCCTGGTATAGTGTGCCGCCTTATATAACGTAATGTTGGTGAAGGAGGCCACTATAGGAACTCTCAGTAGACTAATGGGTACCCATGCAAATGTGCAAATAAGAACAAGAAACTATCCGATCCAACTCTCAAGCTCATGAAGGAGAGGCGTGAAATGATCCTGCAGTCTTCAGACGATGCGTGGATCTATCGGCGGCTCAATAGACAGATCTCGAAGTACTTGAAGGTCGGTTAATAAAACGAGTAATATAAGTGAAAACGACCGTAACTAAAGTGAGACCTAAAAAACGCAAACGACAAACGCTTAGTAAGTTGCGTTGCATTGTCGCAGCGTCAACGCTGCGTCGTTTTACATATATTTTTATAGTTAACCGTGGCGCAATGGCCATCTTGCTGAATGCGTTCAGTTGTTTTACAAAACTGAGATGTTTTGTAAAATAGTTAGCTGTTATGTAAAACAACTGATTCTGCAATCCACCTGCGACAGCAATATAACAACTACAAAAAAGTTACAAAGAAGAGTCAATGATTTGAAAAATTCCATCGTATTAGGGACCAGGACAGAGCCAATGTACACTTACTGCGGCTCCCATTTTCATTGCGAAGACCATTATGTCGACGTAACATAGAGTACGATAAAAAGCGCCAAATGTATGATATAAAACCTATGAACATAAAACGTGATTAAATATAGTAGCTTATAGCCAAACTTTTCGCTTCTTGTCAGAGCGATTGTGTTCACGACGCATTTTATCTAATCACCAGTTTTGTAAATATTCTCACGATCTCTCTCCATATGGCTCTGTAACATATATAATCTAAGATACTATCGGGATAAATGGCATTTAAACATACAACATAAGTGGCTGATGCGGCAATGATATCTTTACTGATTTGCTGCAGCTATAATAACAATCATTTAATATTTAGATTTTGCACTTGTCTAGGTTATGATTGTGAGAACACTGGCTTTGTAGACTGTTTGTATTCACTAAAGTATGAGAGGACCGTGTAGTCAACAAGTACTAGGTTAGTTTTAGAGTACACTGGTCTTTCATACATAATTAATGTTTCATGTTGGATTATATTCGAACGCAATGTGAATGGTTAATGAATAAATTGAAATTGAAAAAAAATGAAAATTTTCTCTGTTCTATGTCAATTTGACGTCCGCCGGACCTCGACATGGTTGGTATGTCTTATGCCTGTTCAGAGTATGATCATCGCAGAAAGACTGTATCCTTCTATTGAATTCCCCATTTTAGTAAGCCAAGAAAAATACCAAAAACTTACCAACATTTGGAAAATATTCTTATATAAATTATAAGCTTTTATAATCTTAAGATATATCCCAAACAATTTAAAGAAAGAAAGAAAGAAAGAGAAAGAAAAGAAAGAAAAATTGTTTATTGAAATTTGAGACAATGTTCATCATTTTTATGTCCATTCTGCATCTGTTGGATATCTTTAATCCACTTTTCGAGATACTTTCTCAGCAATATTATAATTCTGATGGCTATGACTAAATTAATATCAGATGCGATGTACATTATGTCGCATGTATTGTCGCATATAAGGTCAAGAATAAAAGAATAATAATATGATGTATAATAGATAGCTTGTAAAGCTATATCAGTACAGATAACAGTGAGTATTGAGATCCAATTCCAAATTATACAACTCTTGATGCCCTTTTTATAATTGAGGCTCTTATGTATATTTTGAATCTTCAAAATAAGTCAGACGTTATTTTTTCTTTTTTTTCTTTATTTCTTCAAGTTCATCCATAACGAACATAATGGAAAAACTAATTGCAAAGGTCAGACAAAAGATGACAGAAATAAGTTGTACCAAGCCTTTTTAAACGGTGACATGGTCTTTTGAGTCTGGTCCACGGTAAACATTCTATATATACACAATATGTTCATGAATAGCATGAAACAGAATGCAAATATTTGATATTTTCTTCCTCTTGGATAACTATGATAATTTCGTACATTATATTTTGATGCCAAAAACAACTTAAGTGCATGGTTGAAAGAATGCGCTAGACTCTGTACATCTTTATCCAGACGATTATTGGCTAACACTCGGAATGATATTTCTGGGACGCATTTTTGTTTACGGGACATAATTTTATAGTCCACATTAGTTGTTCGTCGGATGATGTCTATTATGTTATTTATAATATTCTATTGATTTAATTACAAAGATATAAAGTCGTGTGTTACGCACCAATATTAAGGACGCTACTAATCTTTTGAATTATCTTGTTACATTAGTGCTAGTACAGCATTTCTACTGGCTTTGGCTCAAAAAAAAAAATATATAAAAACGCCTACACCTTTGTGTAGGTGGTATTTAGTTGATAGAATGTTACTTTTGACTTCCATCAGCGATAACGATTATCACTAAAACAAGGGGCCTTATTAAAGAAAAATTAAAATATATGTCATATCCAGGTCTATAGGATCGTAATTTGACGTACTCGTACTTACTGACATACAGGTATAATTAGGTAGATTCATGTAGAATAATTTATTTATTTATTAGTTTATCCTCGCACTGGAACGCCTTACAGCAATTACACCAATGGAGCACAATCTTATAATAAACTCACTATAAGTCCAGGTTTCCTCACGATGTTTCACGATTAGAGTAATAAGTACTACTCTGGACTTAAAAGGAAACACTGAGCAGTTCCTAGGCCAGTATGTGTCAAGTCACGGCCATGTCCGAACGATCACTGTCGCTCTCCGTGAACCATATCAACAACATACCTGAAACTAGACTCTGCACAGTACCAAACAAAAGTACTTGTGACCCATTATAAGTAAACAATTCTTGACAAGATCCGATATATAAATAAAAAATAATTAACCTTATGATTAATTTAATTAGTGTACTAGTAATTTTCTATGGAGAATTTGAATTAAAAATCTACTATTCAGTATTAAAACTAATCATTCTTTAAATAAAAAGGCTGAAGATAACTATATGCTATTGGCATGCAAATCTCTCTTAGTAAAATCCTAAACACTGGACGTTTTCTTTGGCGTTTTATTCTATTCTACGAAAATTCAATTAGCCTTACAATGGAGTAAATCTACTGCTGGCGCTGCTTATAAATAGAAAAACTGGTAAATTTTATACAAATAAAAACCGAATAACTTGTCAATGGGTAGCTTTTATTATGTGTAATAAATTGTAATAATAATCATTAACAATGAGTAATTTTATTTATTTTGTCTTCCATGCTGATCTGGGAGCAAAATAAAACATAGAATGTATCAGCTGCTTATCTTCCCACGCCAGTCGTAAAAGTCGATTAAGGGAAACGTTTACTTCAACATCTGGTAAACCCCCGCCCTTAATCGTCTTATACATCACCCATGCCTCTAAACGGGTAATTGACTTATGTTCTGCAGACATCTTAAAAACGACCCTTCTTTCTCTGTCTATGTGCCGCTGATTGCCGCAACTTTCTTTTCATGAAGGACGATTTCAAATGTTTGCAAATCAAGGTCATGGAATTATAGATTTATTGTTAGTAATATTCTTACTTGATCAGGTTCTATTCTTCATAAGCTATATACAGGCCGACTCAGTTTCTTGAACAGTAACATAGAAATCCTCACAGTATATACTATGCATAATTACTAGTAAACAATTTTTTGCAGACCATAATAATAACGCAGAGATGTGCAGCATGACCTGTAAATTAAAAACATGTTTATTTCTATAAAACTAATTAATCATCATCATTTCAGCCGAAAGATGTCCTCTGCTGGACATAGGCCTCCCCCAGGCGTCACCACATTGACCGGTCCCGTGCGTTTCGCATCCAGCGCCCTCCCGCAACCTTAACGATCGCTCACCCTAGTGAGAGGCCTTCCAACGCAACGACTAAAAAAACTTAAACTAATTAGCTAGCCAATATCACAAACATAATCAAATAATGCTTTGTTCAGGGACTTTGTGGCCCAAGACCGAGAAAATATCAACAGATCTCAGTCTTGAGAGAACAGCCCAAACCAAAAAAACTTGGCTACATAATAACAGCTGCACGGGTTCACCAATGGTTAAGCTAGTTTGGGGGTAGTGGAACAGGGTGTAAAGTCCCACAAACCTCCATAGAAAAGGGAGGATCCTCCGACCAGACGGGTGTTGTGCCTGGTCTGGGCAACTGCCCGACGGTTGTTGTCGGACTGTTGTATGTGTTCTAATCGCGCCGAAAACTTTGCTTGCGCGATGCAAGATTTTTGTAACGTCATGTCATTGCAGCGTTGGTGCCGCTACATCACTAACCTCCGGAGACCGAAGGTCAATAGCAGATTGAGTCGTCCGTACATCTTGTGATGCGTGCCTGGCCAGTGGAAAGTTGGTTCCCGAGACTCGGAACCCGAAGTCGCAGAGTTCGCGGTGAGTCGGAACTGTATGCGGTTGTGCCCCAGTGAGTCGGGGTGATGATATGCCTGTGAGTCGGGATAGTGTTGCTGGCTCCAGTAGTTCGGAGCGGTGATGATGTCCCAGTGAGTCGGGACAGAGCTGCTGGCTCCAGTGGGTCGGTGCGGTGATGAAAGAAGCTGTGGGCGATGACCAGGAATGCGCGTCCGCTGCATGCTGGTGGTCAGGATACCCCCGTGGATGCCGTGGGTACTGGCTGGCTGTGTGACTCGCTGCTCGAAAACTTGAGGCAGTGATGATGAAGTCACGATGAAGTAGCTCTGCATGAAGGCTGCGCTGATGTTCATGTTCGAGTGTCACCAGTTTGGGAGCATGTGGAACAGAGTGTAAAGTCCCACAAACCTCCATAGAAAAGGGAGGATCCTCCGACCAGACGGGTGTTGTGTCTGGTCCGGGCAACTGCCCGACGGTTGTTGTCGGACTGTTGTATGTGTTCTAATCGTGCCGAAAACTTTGCATGCGCGATATTGGATTTGTGTGACGTCATGTCATTGCGGCGTTGGTGCCGCTACACTAGGCATACTATTGTCGAGGTAATCCTTGGATGGGTGATCTGTGCGTAGTCCTTAATAAAAAGTATGTCAACGAGTCTTATAAGTCTTGCTTGTATCTACTGTTATCCAGTAACTGGTTTATGGAGGTCAGATAGGCTGTTTCCCCTTGCAAAATACTGGAGTCCAGCCTCCTAGTCCACATTTCTTAGTACTTAAGTGGTAAAAACTAATGCAACAAACTCTTGCTTTTATGTTAAATTAACTTTTCACATTCCAGTTCACTACATCCTAAAAATAGTGGCAAAATAAGAATCAATGATTTAATTACATAAGTAAAAAGTTTTACTCTTACCCTGGTTCCCAATTGTACAGATACTCTCATCGCAGATAACAGTAACTCAATACAACAAATCAAACGGTAAAACTGATGTACAGTACCTATAAAAAAACAAAACAATGTAATTGATAAAAATAATCAACGATATACAGAACAAACATAATGAACCGAATAAAACATCATAAGGGAAAGGAGATGATATACAAATAATGGCAAATAGAGCTATGTATAGAAGAAGAAGGGATTCTAAGCAGACCCCAAATAACTTGAGATGATCTCGAGGAGTGGATGTTAATGGTGATATCATCATAAACTTACCAATGCTTGAAAAATTGTCATGTACAGATTGTAAGTTTTCAAATTATATTCATATATTTCGATCGTGACATCATTTCCTTGATCCCCACATTGAGATATTTGCTCAACAGTATTATTATTCGAGCGGCTATTACTAAATGGACGTCTGATGCCATGATAATTATGTCAGTAATACTATCAATGACAAGGTCGGCGACGCAGGCTTAGTTAAAAGAAATATAGTACAAGCTATTTAAGCACATTATCACCGATAATATCGACTTAGAGATCCTACTCTAAATAATTAAATGTCTGTAATCCATACTTAAACCGACACACCTATGTATAATTTGAATCTTCAATTTAAATAATACGTAGTTATTCTAGTGCAGTATGTCCAGAATGAACAGCATCGTAAACCCGATCACAAAGGTGAAGGCGTAGAGGAAGTCAGAGAATTGCAAGAAATCGCTTTCAAACTGTGTCATATATCGCATCCTCAGTACAAAAATAAAAACATAAGTAGTGTTACTTTGAATTTGTGCTTATAATAAAATAATCTTTATTTCAATAACACACATTTTACTAAATGCGTGTAAGGAAATGGCTGCATTTGTTTAGAATTGTGTCTCAACCAACCAGGAGAGAGACGAAAGCGCTCCAACTGTATAAAGTTTAATAAATCAATCACAAATATTCATTAGAAATGTGAGAATTTAAATAAAAAATACAATTAAAATCATATTGCAGCTATGTGGCGGGCAGTGGCGACCCCACGGACCTGATCTCCCGGGAGAAGACTTGTTCCTCATCTCCAGCTTGCCTTTATTGACCGGTTGGAGTAAACTCTGACGGGGAACAGAGCTCCCACCATAATTGGCTTGCTTGAGTGGAGATTCGCAAGAGCAAACTTGCTCGGAGAAAGGAAGTTAACCAAGTAAGATGCTGGTAGGGATCTTGACCGCACTTCCGGAATTGTCCTGATAGCCTTGGATACTCCTCAAGCAACTGCGTATATGATGCCCCCTTGGCGCTATGTCACTAAAGTGCTAGTGACCGCTTATGGGGCCCATTAATTGAGTGTGCAAGTTACCTCCTGCCATTCTATAGCCGTGTAGTTCAACATTCGTCAGGCAGGGGCCAATAGTAATTCTATAAATTTAGGCAATCGATCCACTAAACCTCCCAAACCTATATGTTTGTCTCCATATTTAACAATAGGCCTGCACCAACCGGGGATTGTCATTGGATGCAGACAGGGATAATCGTCAGTTGGTGTCACATATCATGATACATGTCTAAAAAGGCTTCTGCGAGTACGCTTCGGCCACTCGCACGCCTTTCAAAGGACCGGAACCTCACAAGTCCAAAAAATTATTAATTTATTAAAAACTTCATGCAACATACAGCCTAATGCCAGCTATAATGCCTGAGGCATTCTCTACCAGTCAACCAAGGGTGGTGGAGATATAACATGGCAGGTGCATAAAAAATTAAATACAACATAAGACTAACTACTATAATAAATAACACTAATTAAATTCAGAATACTAATTAAAATAAATAAAAAAATATAATACAATAAAATATAAATCTGAATTTATTTTTATTTTATTTATTTAGGTAACCAACAGCGATACTTAAAAATATTTTACAAAGTATGCGTATTACAATTTGTATGGCCAATTATAGGTTTCCCTGTGTAACTGGGATAAATGTATAAAACATGCGTACGAACTAATGCCACAAATTTAAATTGAAAGATGAAATACAATCCAAATTTACATAAGGTTAAGTTAAATCACAAATTTGAAATGGTTAAAACAAAAAAGGTTTAATAACAGAAGCCAGAAGAAGATAGAAGATAGAAGATCGGTTGTCTCTCGTCTTCATCTATAACCTTTACTATTCGTTTCATCTATAACCTTTACTATTCGTTTCATCTATAACCTTTACTATTCGTTTTTTGAATGTAGGTTTATTACAGTTAAATATATCAACTTCTGAGAATTCCGAGTTATAAATTCGAGCAATGCGAATCATTACACAGTTCTTGGCATAGTTAGTGGAGTGCCGAGGAAAGTGTAACATTGGCGTGTGACGAGTGCGCCGTAGGAGAGTGTTAAAAGTTATCTGTGCGACCAACTCCGGGCAATCAAGGCGTCCAAAATTAGACCTTTAATGAACCAAATAAAATCAGAATATTAATTAAATCAAAATAATAATTAAACTAGAACTATAATTATTAAGATTAATAAAATGATAATACAAATAAAATAAGAATTAGACATAAAAAAATAAAAAAATAGAGTTGCAATTAAAATATAAACTAAAATCAGATAAAGATATATTTATTTGCTCAAACACGTGTAAAAGAATATATGCTCAAGAATAAACAATACGTGCATGCAGGATAACATTAAAAAAGATACAAAAAGTTCGGACATGTTTGCCACATACTATGGCGTGCAAATATTTTAGAATTGAATATCAATGAACAATTACGAAAATCAATTTAATCACAATAATTACAAAATGTCAAACAATAAGAAAACTGCATAAAAATAATAATAATTAAAAAAAAAAGAACTAATGTCAAATAAAGATGTACGTCAAATCTATGTGAAATATCAATCAAATTTAATGAACAATTACTAAAATGAATTCAAACGCAATAATAACAAAACGTCAACACTAAAAATAATAAAATATCAAACAAATGTCATACAAAAATGCATGTCAGATCTGTGGTAAATTATCAAATAAATGACAGATAACAATGTAAGTAGGTATGTTAAATTTAAATACAGTAAAAACTAACAATTAATTCAAATACGTCATTACAGTTAATAAAATTAATAAGGCCAAAAAGCAATAAAATTAATAAGCTAAAAACCCATCACAAAATCAATACAGTTTAAATTAACCACATTCAAAATTTGTCATTCAAAAACTCTGTAACATTATAGTATCCCTTACTAATTAACATTTTTTGAAGTTCTGTCTTGAATGATTTAATATTCATTATCTTAATGGAATTTGGAATTGTATTGTATATTAATGGGGCCATGCATATTACACTTTTTGTTAGAAATGCTGTTTTAGCGGAGTGTGATTGCACCCAAAGTCTGTACTTCTCACGTCTTGTTCTACCTGTATTATTAATCATAAGGGGAAACAAATGAGGATTGGTTTTTAGAAATATTGAAATTTCCATTAAGTAAAGTGACGGAAGTGTTAGAATTCTGAGCTGTATAAATATTGGTTTGCAACTGTCAACAGTTTGCAACCCAAACATAGTCCGTAAATAACGCTTTTGTGCTTTGAACACAATTTCCTTTAGAGTTGAATTGCCCCAGAAAATTATTCCAAATCTTAACACTGATTCAGCAAGCCAAGCGTAATATGCTGTAAGCAAAGTATCTGTGTTGACAGTCGGAGCCAACTTATAAAGAGCGTATGACGAAATAGTAATATTTTTACAAAGTTCATTAATGTGAGTTTTCCAATTCAATTGTTTGTCAATGATTAAGCCTAAAAATCGGGTTGTTTCAACTTCTTGTATTATATTATCTTTGTATACTAAATTAAACTTTTGATGAGGAGGATGAGGAGGGCCTAATACAGTTCCCTGGGGAACACCATATGTGATGTATTGCTTATCAGAGGTAAAAATCAGTTCTCTTTTTGCTTTAACATTAAATTTTGATATTTGGGTTATTTGTTGGCGTTCTCATAAATATGAACTTATCAGTTCCAGGACATTACCCCTTATACCATAAGCCTGAAGTTTATCTAGCAAAATATTGTGGTCCACATAGTCGAACGCTTGTGACATGTCACAATAAATAGAACAAACGGGTAAAGATTTGTCTACTTGCGAAGAAACTACGTATAAATAGTCGTACACCGCCATATTTATATTTTTATTATTTCTGAAGCCTTTTTGCTCATCACATAGGATTTGATTTTTGTCTAAGTAGCTATTGATTTCACTGTAAATATACTTCTCAAAGATTTTTGAGAATACAGAAATTAGTGCTATAGGTCTATAGTTCTCCATTAAGTATTTATTATCTTTTTTAAATATAGATTTAATAATTGTCAATTTAAGGTCTTTTGGAAATGTCCCACTCTGTATACAAAGATTCAGAATATGGCTTAAGTGGTGAGAGATATCTTCATTTACTGCTTTGATTACCATAGTCGAAATACCGTCATAACCCACACTGTTAGTATTTTTTAGATTTCTTATAATTTTCTGCATATGATAAGGCAAACAGGGAGATACAAACATTGAGTTCGGTTGGGGATTAATTAGCGCTGTGGATTTTTTGCCGGCACCTGGAATAAGAATTACTTTTTCAATGAAATAATTATTAAATGCATTGGCAATTTCTGTAGGATTTCTCGTTAATTTATTGTCAATTTTAAGTTCAGTTATTGATTCTTTTGGTATATTAAATTTATTATTATTTATAATTTGCCATGCCGGTTTACTTTTATTAGTCGATGTTTTTATTTTGTAATTATTTTGAGCACGTTTAGTAAGGTTTATAATTCGTTTTGATAGTTTCGAATATTTTGAGTATTTTTGTTTGTTACTTAATGTTGGTTTCCGTCTGAAATTCCAGAGTTATTCTCTTTTTTTCTTGCTACAGGTCTTAATTCCACGTGATATCCATCTTAGCTTGTTATTTACGTGCACAGTAATTTCAGTTAGCGGAAAACACAAATCATAAAATAATTTAAATGTTTCTATAAAAAAAATGATATGCTGCTGTTGGATCACTTGTATTATATATTTCACAAAACGAAAGGTTTTTTATATATTTTTTGAATTTCTGAATATTTTCTTAGCTATAGTCACGCTTCGTTTTATTCAAAATACAAATTCAAATTCATTTATTTCAGATAACTTAATCCATACATTACAATTGAATAAAACATAAAAATTAAAATACAATTACATGCAATATAAAACACATTTAAATTACCCGCCTAATAAGGGATCTCCATAGCGGAAAGGAGATCCTATCAGCTACAGTCTTCAAGATTCCGTTGCAGCTGCCACGCATTCTGCAGATCAGGGAGACAGTTTTTTTGCGCATGACGGCATGAAAACCGTCAGTGCGGTAAAGCGCAAACATCCCCGATGCACTACAGAAGCGAGGCAGCCCCAACATCATCCTGAAGATGTTGTGATACTGGACGACAAGACATTTAGCGATCTTTTGGTGTGACTGACCCACAGACTTCCCGTATAAAAGCTTTGACAATAAGCCTTAAACAAAGTAATCTTTACTTGTTCAGAGCATCGGAAGAATCTGCGGGCCAGCATGTTACCTCTGACCGCCAAAGCCCTGCGCTCCCTCTCAATATCTAGATCGTCCATAAGACCCTCGGTAATGAAATGCCCCAGGTATTTAAATTTAGTGACACGATTTATGCACACGCCATTTAGGGTAATATTATGTGAATACCTAGGGCATTCACCAAAGACCCCAAAGACCATATATTCCGTTTTTTGAACATTGTATATAAGGCCATGAGCAGCAGCATAGGCCTCGCACACTCTCAACAACTCCCTAAGACTACCCACCGTCGGGCCCAGCAGCACCATGTCGTCAGCGTAGCTAAGCTGTAGAAACACAAAAAGACTACCGCGTAGCACTCGGGTTCGAACTTGGGACCCCTTGATTCACAGATCAATGACGCGTCCGTAGCCGCCAAGCCAACTGGTATCTTAAGGAAGCGGTTGAAATTATGGTTCTAGTTCCAAAGTGTTTTTAAGAGAAGTATTGCTGACTGAGGGTATTATGAAATCATAATAAATAACGAACTCCGCAACAATTACTACTGAAACCACTATATAAATCACTTATCTTGAATATTCAATAATGATTACTGCAACACGAAAATGATTTATGTATTGCACTGCGTTTATTAGTATTATACTAAGTTAATTCTCCTCTATGTAAACAAAACTGTACTGAATTTCACTGTCACTTTGTATGAGTTATTTTATGCACTTTTCTTGTGAATATGGAAGTGATAATAATGTCACATGGTATTTGCACTATTTTTATGATATTTTACTGATTGTTAGGTTCTTAACTGTATATTTACTATTTTAAAACAATTTATTACGTGGAGATGATGTTGATACAACGATTATCATCTACCCACGTACAGAATAATAATTAAATCAAAATAATAATTAAAATCAAAAATTGTATGTATACAATGAATACAAAGTAAAATAAGTGAAGTGAGTGTGTAGTGTTTGTATTAGTTTCTGAATTCTTGATCTTGATTGTAGCGGCATCAACAGCTTCGTGCAGAGCTACTTCATCGTGACGTCATCATCACTTCCTCAAGCTTTCGAGCAGCGAGTCACACAGCCAGCCAGTACCCACGGCATCTACGGGGGTATCCTGACCACCAGCATGCAGCGGAAGCGCATTCCTGGTCATCACCCTCAGCTTCTTTCATCACCGTTTCGACCCACTGGAGCCAGCTGCAATGTCCCGAGTCACTGGGACATCATCACCGCTCCGAACTACTGGAGCCAGCAACACTATCCCGACTCACTGGGATATCGTCACCCCGACTCACTGGGGCACAACCGCATACAGTTCCGACTCACCGCGAACTCTGCGACTTCGTGTTCCGAATCACGGGAACCAACCTTCCACTGGCCAGGCACGCATCACAAGATGTACGAACGACTCAATCTGCTATCGACCTCCGGTCTCCGAAGGGGAGTGATGTAGCGGCATAAACGCTGCCACTTACGAACTAATGACATGACGTCACACAAATCAGGCATCGCACAAGCAAAGTTTTCGCCGCGATTTGTACACATACAACAGTCCGACAATAACCGTTAGGCAGTTGCCCGGACCAGACACGACACCGATCTGGTCGGAGAATCCTCCCTCTTCTATGGAGGTTTGTGGGACTATAATAATATTTTTGATTGAATTGTGAAAATCGATCGATAGTTAGTATTTTCGAGTATTTGTTCTACATTTTTTTTAATGTTTGTAAATATATCTATATATATAAAAGCGAAAGGTCACTCACTCGTCACGAAATATCAAAAACCGTTGAAAGTTTGTATGAAATTTCTACAGTTAGCAAGCTGGACACTTGAAATTTTAGATTAACGCTTTTTGTTAATAAAAAGAATTCATGTATTTATTGGTTTTTGGAAATTCCATCCGTAAGTGGGTAAAATGGGGTTGAAGGTTTATATGAAATTTCTACCGATTTTACGTTCAACACGTGATTTTTTTCCGAAATGCATTCGGAACAACAACCTCGTTACTAAATAAGTTTTTTTAATAAATTAAGAGTGTACTTACATTTATGTATAAGTTTTCTCGTTTACTAACCTATATGGATGTTACTTGTCCGAAATAAAGATTATTATATATATATATTTTTTTTATACCAAACGTTAGCAACACTGAGTCTAGACGTCACATGAAAATTTTCCACAGGTAGTTTTGCATGTTCGTACGCAATTTTCTTGTAAGTTCTGGTGTTTTTGTGTTACGTGTACGGTGTTATTGTGCTGCAAAAAGTGTACTGTTCTTCACTGTGAATTGGTGCAAAGAAGTCAGCAATGTCCTCACTGGCAAGAGCTATCTTAATTTTGTTGAAAGTGTTGAAACTAAACAGACTCATCCTCCTAAGGCTCGCGAATACTATAAGAAAACTAAGGGTGCGAAACAAGAGAGGCAAACAGGTGTAGACATAAATCTATACCAATATTATAAAGAGGAAAGATTTTTTTGTTTGTTTGTACCGAATAGGCTCCAAAACTACTGGACCGATTTCAAAAATTCTTTCACCGTTGGGAAGCTACTCTATCCCCGAGTGACATAGGCTACTTTTTATCCCTGTATTCCCACGGGAACGGGAAATGCGCGGGTGAAACCGCGAGGCGTCCTCTAGTGTGTAATAAATTCATTAAATAACTAGCTGACCCCCGGGGCTTCGCTCCCGTCAGTTGGCTACCTACCTACGTGCACTGCAAGAAAAAAAAAATAGATAAAAACAATTTCAGCTCGATCGGTGCAGAACCTTTTGAGTTTTTGAAGCGTACACAAATCAACATAACATTTTTATATATATAGATAGATATACTTGTGTATTATTTTTCTCATTCTCTATACGTCAAAACACAGTCTAAGTATCTAATAATAAACGAAATAAAATAGTATTCATACGTAAATACCTACTAGTACCTACGCATTTAGTTCATTGCTTGGCGTTGATCGCTAATAAAAACCGAAAACGTCAGTTGCCAGTCTATCTCATTTTAACCCCCGACGGAAATGGAAGGGTGTTATAAGTTTGACGTGTGTTGCTGTTTATCTATGTGTCTGTGTATCTGTGTGTCTGTGTATCTGTGTGTATGTCTGTGGCGTCATAGCGCCTCAACGGATGAACCGATTTTGATTTAGTTTTTTTTTGTTTGAAAGGTGATTGTGTCGAGAGTGTTCTTAGCTATGTTTGAATAAAATCGGATTTGGTGGGCTTAGATTTCTAAGGAGTAACATGAGTAAATTTAGGTCTAGTTTGAATCTGATTTGATTGATGCCACACACATTTTATACAATTTTACAATAGATGGACTTCATACAGACAAAATATTTTGTAATTTTTGTCCTGGTGGAGGTAAGGGCGTTTGAATCGTTTTGCCTAATAGTGATTTGAGGTAATGTATCAAGCGACATTTACTTCTGGTAAAAGCAGCTTTATAAAAATGAAAACTAGACTAAATTGTGCGGTTTTTGTAATGGAAAACAACATAGACCAAGTTTATCGTATTTTTTTTTTTTTTATAATTTATTTAATGAAATGCTTTCCTGTAAAGTTCCAAAACTGTCGCATAGTTCAAATAGCCCGTGAAACCTTGATACTGATTGATTGACTACTAAGTGAAGTTATTCCATATCAAATACTGATCTTAACAATATCGATTGACACCATAGTTTATGATAATGTTAATGTTTATTCTATCACACGAGTAACCGAATTTATTATAACGAATATGTATGTAGAAAATAAAGTATGAGATGTGGTAGAGAGTAGTAGTAGGAGTAGAGAGGTCCAGAAAAACTTCGTAACTTCCTTTTGGACTTTCGGAAGGATTACGTTTCGTGCCTTTCCAAATCAATAATAATTATGGTTGCCACTTATCTCAATTCTACTGTTGTAATCGAAAACACGTAATATCGAAAGGTAGATAAAAAAAATAATAATCTCTAGCAGGGTTTTTGAGCAAGCATAATATTATGGGCGAAAAGTCGCTATGCGGCTAAGTAGGTTCGGCTTGCTTAGAGAATACCGATAATAAAACTGAAATGTTTCAGATCGGATACCTTTGGTCAGGGTTCCACTTTAAGATGTACAAAAAGGACACTGAACGTTTAGGCAAGGCCGTTCATTTTCATTTGGTCGGGTGCAACATGACGCATAAATTAACACAAATGGGAAAATCTGATTAAGAAATTGTGGGCTAACTATAGACAACTACCAACAATTTGTTTAGCATTCTTTTCATCCCGGGGGATTACCACCCATGATTGGGTGCGTCTCATATCATATAAAGTTATTAGGTATATTTTCATTTCAATAACGTTCACAAGATATAATAAACGTGAGTTATTCCAACTGTTGATATAATTTCTTTAGATATAACTAAATTATATATTATATAATAATTAATTTATATACGCTAAAACTTATTTCGTATAACGTTATTGGACATAACGTTTATTTTATCGAAAATCATTAGGCCTATCGTTTAAAATATATAATATTGATACCATCTTTATGGTTAATACCCCGATTCAAAGCAATCCGACTCGGATGGGTTATATTAGGTTAGAAGGTTAAGGCAGGAGCGGAGCGGAGTCCGGGCCAGGAACGTGGCTCCGGGGCCCGACAGAATCCACGGCCACGTATTGGCCCTCGCTCTGAAGGAGCTAGAGCCCTGGCTGAGAGGACTCTTCACAGCGTGCCTTAAGCGGGGCCAGTTTCCCACTCTGTGGAAATCTGGTCGTCTGGTCCTGCTCAAGAAGGCGGGGCGCCCTGCGGACTCGCCGTCCGCGTACGTCCGTACCGGCCCATAGTGCTACTAGACGAGGTGGGTAAGCTGTTCGAGCGGATACCTAATCGCTGCCCGCCTCGTCAGCCACTTGTACATAGAGGGGCCGGACCTGGACGAAAGCCAGTTCGGCTTTCGGCATGGGCGTTCTACCATCCACGCGATATCGCAGGTGAGAGTCCTGGCGGAGGAAGCGGTGTCCCGGGGTGGGGTGATGTTGGCGGTGTCCTTGGACATTTCCAACGCCTTCAACACCCTGCCCTGGAGTTGTGTTCGGGAGGCACTGCGGTATCATCGAGTGCCTTCCTACCTCTGCCGCATCGTCGGGGCTTATTTGGCGAATAGATGTGTCACCTACGTGAGACGTGATGGCGTCGAAAACCAGCACCGCATGTCGAGCGGTGTTCCGCAGGGCTCGGTCTTGGGCCCGGCCCTGTGAAACATCGGGTACGACTGGGTGCTGAGCGGCGAACTCCAACCGGGCGTAGACCTGACGTGTTACGCGGACGATACGCTGGTCACCGCCCGGGGGAGTTCGTACAGGGAGGCAGCGTTGCTGGCGACGGCTGCGGTCTCACAGGTGGTGAGCCGGATACGGCGCCTTGGCCTGGAGGTGGCCCTCAACAATTCGGAGGCCATGGTCTTTCATGGCCCCCGGCGGGCGCCACCCATGCGATGCCCATATTGTCGTCGGGGGAGCTCGAATGGCTGTCGAGTCTACCATGAAGTACCTGGGATTGGTGCTCGACAGCCGGTGGGATTTCGGCCCCCATTTCCGGCGGCTGGCGCCCAAGTTGTTGGGCGCGGCTGGGGCGCTGTCAACGCTGCTTTCCAATCTGGGGGGCCCGAGCGCTGCCTGGAGGCGGCTCTACGTGGGGATTGTGCAATCGATGGCCCTGTATAGGGCCCCGATCTGGGCGGCTGACCTGACGGCCGGCAGCATCGCTGTTTTGCGGAAGCCGCAGAGAGCGATGGCCGTCAGAGTCATCAGGGGGTATCGCATGATCTCCTACGAGGCGGCTTGTGCATTGGCCGGATCCCCGCCCTGGGACATGAAGGCGAAGGTACTCGCGTGGTGGTGGTGCGAGGAAGCGCGGGCGCGGGGCGAAGGGCTGATGCAGCGACATATGGAGTTGCGTCAGTCTCAACTTCGCGAGGTTTCGGTGGCGGAATGGCGGAACAGGCTTTCACGCCCTACCGCCGGCCTCATTACCATCGAGGCGGTCCGGCCAGTGCTCGAGCGCTGGCTCGGGAGGAGGCTCTCTGTCGTTTCGGGTGACGCAGGTGCTCTCGGGGCATGGTTGCTTCGGGAAGTACCTGTGTCGCATAAACAGGGACCCGGACGCCCGGTGTCACCACTGCTTCGACTGCCGGGAGGACACGGCGTGGCATACGCTGGCAGAGTGTGCCGCTTGGGAGGAGCCACGCCGTGCCCTCATCTCAGAAGTAGGCAGTGACCTGTCGCTGCCGGCCGTAGTCGAATCTATGGTCGGCAGCGAAGAGTCCTGGGACGCGGTGGTATCCTTCTGCGAAACAGTCGTCTCGCAGAAGGAGGCTGCGGAGAGCGAGAGAGAGATTTCATCCGCTCACCCGACCCGCAGCAGACGCGCCGGGCGTCGGCGGAGGGCGGACAACGCCCTCTTCCAACCAACTTCCCCCTAAATGGGTCCAGGAGCGATGGACTCGGGGACGTCCGTCGCCCCCCACACACCAGGACCCGAGGTGGCGGCGCGTAGTGTTCCACTCGCGCCCCTCTTAGACATCGCGGGGGGAGTCCAACACCTCACTCCCCCCCAACCCGAGATCGAGGCACGCAGAGGCAGGCCGGCACTCGCTGGGGGTGGTTTTTAGTCAGTCTGAGTCTGACAGACCCTTCCGCCCCCCCAGGGCGGTAGACATCCATCGAGGATTTTAAAATTCGAAAAAAAAAAAAAAAAAAAACGTAGCGGGGCGGAGTGCCAGGTCCCTCTATGTGGGTTAGAACAGTAACCATCAACGTGCGAAGGCGAACGAGTGAAGCGAGCATGCTGCGGGAGCAGCGTGACAGAAACGAATTGCTGCAAAACCGACTCCACGTGAAAGGTAACTTTTTCTTACTCACCAGCCAGCTCAGGGGTAGATATTCTGGATGAGACAATTGCAGGGATGATTTCGCATGAGGGTCGACAGAAGTAAAAGTCTTTATATTTGGTCAACTATTTTAATAAAACACAGGCATCACTACTGCATCACAATTTTAAAGGTATCTCACTTACTTGTGGATGGTATATAAACTACCCTTTAAACTTAGCTTCAGATGTATGATATCACAACCAGCATCGTTCCTTTTGTGCTGATTGCATTGAGTATCTCACCAGCCGAAGTATCATGGGTGTTCGGAGCCTGTTGTTGAATGCGGTGTTGCTGTTCTTATATAGTTTTGTTGACCATGTTTTATACTAGTTTATTATTGATTATAAAATTAATCCTAAGGAACCCTGTCGATGGGAGAAAATGCGGTATTAGCATCATACAAGCACATGTCTCACAAGCATGAAAATATAGTTCAATTCCACGAATACTCACAGCGCTTGCTGGCACATAATTATTTTAAATTTAGGGCTGTTTCCCTGTCTCCTGCGAGTCATTTTAATTACTTTATTCTGTTTTCTTCACTAGGATTTTATTTATTGGACTCCTGCGTATCAATTCGTAATGAAAAAGCAATGTCACTCTCATCGGCCATAGACATTGAGCATTTTATTGACCCATAGAGATGTCATGTCTATATTATTTTCTTTAAGTAATAAAGTATACCAGAATTTAATAGCCTAGATATGTAAGAGATTGTGTGCTTGTTGAATTATATTAATACACACAATATCTAACAGGTTTTGTAAAGAATTTATAATAATTCCGCCCCGACCTTAACGCCATCTAGCACCAAAGTCATGAATCTCTTACTAGCTTTCTCTCATAATTGTCATTGCTTCTAGTGCAACTCTGTCAGATGTCGCTGTAAGTCGTTACGGAAATATATTTGTTACACACGTAGTCTTGTCTACCCTAACTCTAGAGTGTAATTTAAAATCGCATAGGCGCGGAGGGGCGAGGCGGCCGGCGAGCTGAGGAGCAGGTGGTTTTAACACTCGCCATCGCAGCTGAGGCTGAGGCGGGGGGGCGAAGCGGGCCAGCAAGCCGAGGCCACGGTGGTGAGCGTGAAACACATCTGCGACGATAAGCTCGCATGAGACCGCCGGAGCCCCGCAGCGCCGAAGCCGTGATAGAAACCATGTCTGCTGCATGCTTGCTTGCATGCTGCATGCTTGCTTGTATGCTGCATGTATGGCGTATGCTTGTTTGTATGCCTGCTGCATGCAAACAAGCATACCATAACAACCACCACTATTGCTTTGTGTTTTTACTAGGTGTTTTATCATATTCAACTACATAGGTTTTACGTCTTTTGAGTGGTATTTCAAACGATTTTATGTTCAATGTATGTTATGCTCATAAAAATTAGTTATTTTAAAATTATATCAATCGTTTATTATATTAACTGATCATTATATCAAATAAAATTATAGATTCAGTTGTTATATTATCTTGTAAATATTAGAGATTTTGTAATTATATCATATATTACTTACCCGGTGTGATTCCTTGGGAATTATAATTATCGACTTTCAAGCGGGCGGTGCCGTGGACAAAGACAAGGAACACATACATAAAGGAACAGGATAAGGAATCATCCATGTAGATAAGGAACCATCGATAAGAAGAAAAAGATAAATTAAAACAAATTGTAGCTCTACATTATAATTATTATTTTAAAATATTACTATCAGCATCCTTTATTATAAGCTTCACTATACATACTTGTAGGGTAAGGTCACAGAGGCTAATCAAGTGGATTTTTAAAGATTGGTTATTGTCAAAAGGTTTTTTTTAACCTAACCTACTTGCAGAGATTGGAAAAAAAAATTACATGCAGTAAAAGGCTAATTATTTTTACTTTTTTTTTGTCAAAAGGAAGAAAAATTGGAGGTCACTATATCAAAAAATATTTATTTTACAGAAAATTAAATTGCAGCAGTAAAAGAACGTAATTGGTGATAGCTTCTATCAAATATATTGCTAGTGCAGCATCTACATAAAACAGGCCACACGCGGTCATCTTACTGAACGATTGATTAGCTCGCACAACTCTCTTGCAAAGACGTTCTTGACTCTCTGTTAAAAAAAAAGCTACCATTGATATGTTATTAAAATTACGTATTTAGAAAAAATAACCCTATAATTTGCCAAATTATGAAAACATAAATGAACTACATAGTTGATCAATTTTCATATTTCAGATTGAATCCCTTATTTTTTATAAACACCATTCATGTTTGTAAAAAACCACTTTTGCTATAAAATTAAGTACGCTCAACCCCTGAAACACTAAAAGTGAATTAAAATGCGGGTAAAAAAAAGAAATTACTACAATTATTTCATTTTCAGAAACCATTAGTACTAGCTAGAGTCTCTAACTAATTGCATATATGTGTGACTGTGAAAAAAATCTTACTTGGACAGTTTATTTTCTTAATGAGCTGAATACACGTTGTCTCAGCTTCCTCGACAGATATATAGAACTTTTCACAGTTTATACCGTATATTATTACTAGAACTATATTCTTAAACATCCATAAAACTAAACATACTGTATGTATCCAAATCTGTAAATACATTTTTTTATGTTAAATGAAAGGCTAGTAAATAGCAAAAGCCAGAAATTGAATAAAAAGGTCAATTAAAAATTTACTTTCAAATTCTCAAATCATATAGTTTCTGAAGTCTTATGTCACCGAATTATTGCAGACACTGTAAGTTTCTAATCAATCTTGCGAGATTATATATTCACAATATATTGTGAATAGATTATTTCAGTTACAATAAATACCATCGAAATTTGATAGTTTCAAAAATATTTGTTTCTGATTGAGAAAAAAATGTTTCACAATATCACGTGATTTTGCAATAATATAAGAAATCTATACTGTAGTTATTTTTTTAGTCACTTGCACTTTGTTACGGTTGGATAATAAAATACAAGCGAATAAAAAAATATGAGGATTCATTTTGATAAACAGAGAGAAGATACCAAAGAAAAGATCTATGAATTGTGTGAGAGGATATACGAAAGTAAAAGGAGAGTTTGATAACATCATTTGGGCAAAAGAGACACATACTTAAGACACGATTTTATCAAAATCATTCATTACTTACGTCTTCTCCATTTTCTTCATATATCCTCAACGTGGATAACATTAACTCGACACAGCATATGGTACGATAGAATGTTCCAAATACAAGATCCAAAACCTATGAAAAACCATAAAAAGGTAAAGTAGACTTCAATTACTTGAAGTACTGCAGTGGCGAAACTAGAAGAATAGCTAAACAATCACGCATTCGGGCAAGTTAGTGCTCTGTCAAGTGCAAAGTCTTACTACGGTATTCGGTAAGTCTTATTAATGCAATAAACTCAGATTACAAATGGAGACAAATGAAATATTCAATAACTGTTATAAAGAACAACAACTTTCTAGGGTTTTGTAATGAACCCGTTTTCCCATTTAGAAATACATCAGTTTATAAGCAATCATTGGATTACTCCAATAAACTAAACATTTTTTTTTTGTATTCTTTGCATTAAATTTGAAAATATAATTAATCGAGATCGCCCTGCCACTCATGTTTAATCTTAGCTTGGGTGCCTGAGGTCGATACTCAGCAATTTAAGCATTAAAAAAAAAAAGTTTCCTATTGTATTAAACCCATTCATGACAAAATTGTAAATTAAGTTATTTACCTATTTATTGATTCAATTTATAAATTAAAATAATCGAAGTGACTTACCAATACCTGGAAAATATCCTTAAACAGCACGTAAGCTTTTAAAATATCTTGGTATGTTCCAAACAATTTGAGACAATTTTCATTGTTCTCGTGTTCATCATTCATCATCAGGATACCTTTAATCCACTCATCAAGATATTTCCGCAAAGATATTATAATTCTGATGGCTATAACTATATTGATATCCAATACGTAAAACAACAAGTCGGAAATATTTTCAAGAATAAGGTCAAGGACTCTTTCATAGTTACACGTCAAATAATAAATAAAATGTAGGAATATATTAAAACTGATAGAAAATGCAATTGAGATCCAGTTCCAAATTATAAAACTCTGGATACTCTTGCTCAAATCGATACTCCTATATATAGTTTGGATCTTCAAAATAAGTGAGACGTTGTTCTCCTTATGGACTGTATCCAGAATGAACAACAACGTGAACCCGATTGCATAAGTGATAAAATAAAAACCAGTAAATAAAGTTAAAAGGTTACTTTCTAAATTATTCTTTCTTCTATCTGTCATGTCTACTGTAAATATTTGATACGTATAAATCGCATTCATAAGTAACATGCACAAGAACCTAAATATTTGATATTTTCTTCCTGTAGGATAAATATGACCGTTTTGTACTTTGTATTTTGAAGCAAAAAACAGATTGAGTCCAAAGTTGAAGGAATACACAATTTTTTGTATATCTTTCTCAAGTCGATTATTTTGTAACACTTTAATTGAGATCTCCTGAACGAAATTTGGTCTTTGAAACATTGTTATTTATTTAACTTCAGCTGCCCGTTATTTGATGAGTAAATAATGTCTGCCACTGAAAATAATCACACTAATATTATAAAGGCGAACGTTTGTGAGTGTGGTGTTTCTATGTTTGTTACTTCTTCATGGTCAAACGGCTCTACGGATCTGGATGAATAGATTATAATCAGGATGTTATTCCTGATTAAAATATCACTGGATACTTTTTATCCGGGGAATATGGTTCCTCGAGATAATTTTCGACTTTCGCGTGGACGAAGCCACTGGCGGAAGCTAGTATAATTATATTGAAGAGTAGACAATTTGACGACGCTATTATAATTGAATTTAAATATTTATATTATACACTTGACGGGCTTTCTAATGTTCTATTTATTGTAATTCCGAGGTTCCGAAGTACGTGACGAATCACTAGTTAACGATTGCTGCGCGAATATATTCCATTTTCGTGTTAAAATCAGTCACTACTGTATTCAAAACGTTAAATCAGACAGAATTAAGATCATTGCTGAAGTGAAAGTAGTGCGATCAAAAATAGTGAATTAAAAACCCTTAAAACAAATACGATATTTGGAGCTTATCTGTCATAAAATTTCAACCACACAATGTTGCAAAATAACGTACCAACATCACGGCAATATAAATCTCCTATACACGTTTCGTTCCGTTCTAAAACTCATTTACAACCAACAAAATATATTCAGTAACCAAAAATAGTAACACAAAAAAAACTGTCACCGGTAATGTCATGTTTATTTGCTCGAATAAAACTGGTAGGAAGAAGGGTAGGTTCTACTATGCAGCACAACCTACTATAAAACCAAAACCTTGGATCTACCCATACAAACGTCACGTTCGTGACTCATCTCTATGTGAATGCGGTTTGGAAAACGGTACGTTAGACCACATATTTTTTGAATGCCCAAATGACATGCCTCCTTTAGATTTATATAGCCGTCGTCCCTGAATTCAAGATCCCTTTTCCAATTAATTTCCCATCCCTCCTAACATATTCTTCCCAAGATATGCTTGTGGCGTTGATGAGCTTTATCCGCCACAAAAATATCAAATTGTAATTTCTTACTCCGATTATTGCCTCTATGGTGTTGTGGTATATATATTTTAATGTTTTAACAATTTTAATATTTATGTATTCTTATTTTTTGTTTGTTTCAGTCCCGTACTAACTCATCAAGTGTTCAACTGTATCAAAAATAACTTAGATTTCGTCTACAGTTTCCCCTCTTATAATTATATTACCAATCTCAGACACACTTGTTTTCCAATTTACTTTGGACATTGGCAGAATAGTCGACATCGGCTTGGATTGCCATAAAAAATATAGAATAGAATAGAAAGATAGAACTCGATAAACAAACAAGCCAAATTACAAGAAAATATAACTGTTCCGGTGCTGAAAAGTAAGGACAAAAAATTAAAGCCTATACTCGCTAAAAATAAAAAACATAACGGTCATCAAAATCTCTACAAAAAGATCAAACAACTACAGCTAAATAACAGGAAGGATAAAATGATCCTGCACGGAATTCCAGAAGAAAAAGAAGAAAAATACGAATACCTAGAAGCTGCGGTGATGGAAATATTGAAAACAATAGATGTCGATATTACAAGCAGCGAAATAAACAAAGTCCACAGATTAGTATAAGAGGGGAGAATTAATGGCAATTATAGACCGATTTTACTCACTACAACTACTTTCAGCAAGAAAATACAAATTTTGTAACACAAACCACAACACAAGGTGAGTTTTGCTGCCATTAAAGAAGGTGAAGCAAAACATCATGAGGAAACCTGCATGTCCTAGAACTGAGAATTCGAAGACATGTGACATCCACCACGGTGGATTTAGAAAAAAAAACGGTGAAGGAAATCATCGTGAGGAAACCGGCATGTTCTGAAGCTAGGAATTCGAGTACATGTTGCATCCGCCAACCCGTACTGGGCCGGCGTGGTGGGTTGGGCCCGTTCTCACTCAAGGAGAGGAGGCCTGTTTCATGGCAACAAAATAACGATTATTTCAGGTAAATGAAGATAACCAAAACCTAACTTCAAGAAAAATTTCAAGAAAATTGCAAATACATTTTTTTTAATGATTGCCAGCATTTTGGTCCTAAAACAAAATCAATGAGGTTAAATATCGAGGAGTTTGTAACATCAATATTTTGCTACTTAATAATTAGTTAATCTTCATTAAATTACATTGAAATGTGAAATTAACGAGTGTCTCTTGTTTTGAGTATACTAGTATATTAGTAAAAGTATATCATGAAGACTGGAAAAACAATAATAGCTCTCAAAGAACTACGGGAATCAAACCAATAAATACCAAATTTGAAAAACCTCAAAAATATCACAAATAGGAAGGACATTACCAGAATTTGTATTACAACAAATGTAACACCGAAAAGGGAAATACATAAACAGACACGGGTCAGGTCAGGCCTTCTACAGCTGGCTACAGTATGGGTCTACCTCTTCCGATCCATCTATTAGGATAATTAGTTTCTAGCGATTCACATCTTTGATGTTTTGAGACAGAGAATAATGGATGCGACAAATGAAATAAGAAGGTGTTTAACAACTGGTGTAGTAAAAAGTGGACACAGAATGAGAGTATGTGTGAAAAACAGAGGTGGATACATCGAACATGAAATGTAATCGTACACTTTCTGTAAGTAATAAACATCATTTTGTACTAGATTGTTTTATTTTATGTTCTGACCCAAGTGTTAAATTTGACGCTTAAGTACCGTTATTTTTTACTAAGAATTCTGAAAAATACCCGAGCTTGTTATACCTTGTTGGATAGTTAAAAAACGTACATATTTTTAAGCATATCTGCAGCATGACTGTCATAGGCATTTTTGCAAATATTTCTGAAAATGAAAAAAAATAATTATGTAATTATTTCATTTTATAACTATCAATCGTCTACTACGACCCAGTTGCTTCAGTTAATTGCTATTTTAGTGTTAAGAATAATGACACAACTAATCTACTACAGAAAAATCGTAAACGCAAATAAATTAGAGGCAAATACCCCAAAAAAAATGGAAAATTTAAAATATTCTGTTAAAACAATCGGATTGGGATTATCAGCGTATTGTATGGCGACAATCTCCAACCGAACCTTTGCGTAATTATTGGCTGCGAACCGTCACTTCGGTGTCAGTTCATACCATAATCAGCACTCGCTTTCCATTGGGTTTTAAGGTCCTCCGAGACCAGTTGTTCATCGACGACGTGGTCACCGGGGCATGTGACGTCACACATGCTCTGGTTTTACAGCGGGAATTAGTAGGTATTTGTTTCGGGAATTAGTAGCAGCTGGTTTTGCGAAAGTTGCAGATTAACTCACCAGCGTTACTCGCTGCATTACAGACATCAGAGGTAAAGGCTCATGGCGAGCGGCCCGATAATATTGAATTTGCTTTGATGATAAACAAACAAAATAAGCAAACAAAGGTTTTGGGACTCCAATGGAACCTAAAATCAGATACATTTTCTTTTAGTGTTCAAGCAACTTTAGATAAAGTTACCAAACGGTACATATTATCCCATATAGCTAAAATGTATGACTATGGGGTGGTTATCTCATATAACTATTTACGCATAACATCTTATTCGATTACTATAGATTTTAAGTGTCAACAGGGATGAGACTCCTTTTTTTTATTTGTTATAGGCTCGAATTATGGTTATTGGGCAATCAACGAGCTTTCTTAAAGAAACAACTTTTCAGATGATAAAATACAATTAATAAACTTTTAGTACATGTTGTCGAATGAACAAGGTAGGAGCGTCTATTTCTAGAAGCGACGCCTACGTACACGCACACACTTACACATAATAATATGCATTACCGACACATAAAATAACACCCCCCGCACTAGTTCGAAGCCCTTTCTTCTCCCAAGAAAAAGGGCTGAGTGCGGCCTCCGTCTGTTGCTTGGACTACTGACGATTCCTAGTTCCTCTTATATCTTATTATTGAATATAATATTCCAGCAACCAATCCAATAATACATAGAACCGTATATATAGGTACGGTCCAATAGTGATAACTTTTATCTTGCAGGGCATCCAGGTTTAGAATATTCTCCTTCTCAATCAAATTCTGTAATTTATTGATTTGTTCTAGTGGGAAATTTTCCAATAACAACGGCTTAACTTTGTTTTTAATATAGATTTTTGAGTGTTTTTAATTGAGTGCATCCCTCAGGCACCTCAAATAAGTAAGTGCCGAGTAAAGATTGGTACTCTTCCTGATCGCACCTATACTCGATCCTTGTTTCTTTTATAAATGACAGAATATAATGAAAATCGTTCAGATTTTGAATAATTTCTGTTCCTGTTTTAAATCGTACCAAGCTGCAGCTGCTGCATATCTCTTGTTTCAATATCAGTTGGTAAATGCAATCGTTTGGTTTCGAAGTGGCTATTAGGTAGGCTTCTGGGTAATAATATATTTCCTGGAACCTTTTACATTCTCCATCGATATAGTGATAATTATTACTATTCATTACCAGATATGGTTTAGGTGGAATTAATATTGTATTATTAAATGTTGAAGTAGAAAATAGATGATAATAAGTGAAAGTATCTAAATACAAAATAGGGAACTTCAGAATAAATACAATTACATTATCTACATAGTAGGAGCCACACTCAATAATATCATAATAGTCTCTTATCTCAGTGCTCTCGGGGAGAGTGCGATGGAATTGCATGATTTAATTTCGCCCAGCCCGTTCCATCATCGGACAACCAGACGCACGGCGATGCGTCATCGGTACATGGTGAACATCCCACACATACGCACAAAACGTTTTGGGGACACTTTTATTATGCGTACAGCTAAGGAGTGGAATTCCCTGCCGGAGTCTGTGTTTCCCGATAGCTACAATCTAGGGGTCTTTAAGTCAAGAGTGAATGGGTTTTTTCTAGGCAAGCGTGCTTCACCGTCGACCACATCATCGCTTTCCATCAGGTGAGATAGTGGTCAAGCGCGAGCCTATAGATAATAAAAAAAAATAAAAAAATGTAAAAGTAACTCAGAAGGTTCATATCGGTTTCTTAGAATATTAAACATGAAATTAATATTTTGTGAACTGATTACACTGTGAGTTACTGATAATTTGGAAAAACTCAAAGCATTTTCTAATGATACAATACAATTCAAAATATTTAGTAAATAGATTTTTAACAAATGAAACAAACTGTTTATTTTAATAAAATCTCTTATCTTAATATTAGTCATATTAACATTAGACATGATCTCATTTAGTTTAATATGTATTTTGAACTCATTTGATACAACAGTAGACAAGGTCATATTGAAAGTTTGCAAAATTTGTTCATTCAAGGTAATGCGAGCATTATATTTATCTTTCAAATTATTCTGATTATTTCGCAAAATGTTTATGGCTTTACTATAAAATAATGCGTCTTCGTGATCGAGATTACCGGTGATACCTTTTATGATGGAACCCAAACCATTGATAAGCCCACGTTTATTTCTCAGGTTACATAGTGTTGAACTTATTATAAATTGTTTCTAACATGCTAATAAGGATCTGATTAATAACTAATGAAGTATCGCCAAAATAAATTGGGTCGGCTGACTTTATGTACTCTATATAAGTATCTAAATAGTCTTCTATATTTCCAATACTATCTTTAATCCTATCTAACTCGTAATAAAGTATGAGCGCATGTTCAGTTTTAATAAACTTAGCACTACCTAACTTATAGGGGAGTATCCCATGATTGTCCACTAACTTCGTAGTCACGACTTGTCCAGCCCGGATTATTATCGGAATCCTGCAACAAGACATTTTGATATCTCAGAGGCTTCTTCACGATACGTTTGTGGTGGACAATGTTCTTATCGTCTATGACATTTAAACCTAAATTCTTCTAACTCTACGGCCTAAGTAACGAGGTTTTGTCTTATGCCTAACGGCTAGCGGGTTTTTTATATCTTCATCATCATCATCATTTCAGCCGACAGACGTCCACTGCTGCCTAGGCCTCCCCCAGGCGTCGCCACATTGACCGATCCCGTGCGTCTCGCATCCAGCGCCTTCCCGCAACCTTGTGGTTGGACCTTCGACTGGTTTTTTATATACTCAATACATTCATTGAGTATTGATATAACTTAGATGGTAGGTTACAAATTTAGACCATTGTGGACCCTGTCGGGCACTGCAAAAGTAGGAGAGAGGAATAGGGCTTTTATTTGACTAAGTATTTATTTATTTAGTAGATTCTAATTTGTTCAATTGAAAATATTATGTCATTTAAATATTCAATAACATTAAAATAGGATTCATATTTATTAAAAGATTGGAATTTGTTAAATTTAAAATTTGTCATTTAAATATTCATTTACATTATAATAGCATTTAGTTAATAGAAATTGTTTCAATTTATTAATGAGCTGTGCTTGACTTATGTTATTTTTTATATTACTAAATGCATATTCATGAACTTGTGTCCATAACCAATCAACATATTTTTTGAGTAGCAATTGCAATGGTGCTACCATGTTTGCCAATCCAGGTACAAACTTACGCAAGTAATTAATCATTCCTAATATTATTTGTAATTCTTTTTTATTTTTTGGACTTTTGAGCTCGAGAATTGCTTTTATTCGATCGGAATCTATTTTCATTCCGTTTTTAGAAAAAATGTGACCGAAGTATTTTACCTCTTCAAGTTTATACTGATATTTTCTTTTATTGAATGTAACATTACAATTCTCAGCACGTTCTAACACTTGCTCTAGCACATATTAATAAATCATCGCAGTATATTACATATATCCCCAAAGGGATATCCCCTGGGAAATCCCCAAAGGTTTTCTCACTATATTTTAGAAAATTTCTGGAGCTATAGATAGACCAAATGGTAACCGTAAAAATCTATAGCAACCAAATGGAGTACTAAATGTACAGAGTTTCTTTGATTCTTCTGTCAATTTAATGTTATAGAAACCATCAGACAAGTCAAGTACTGTAAATACTGATTTATTACACAGCTTAGTTAATATTTCTTCTAGTGTTGGAATTAGATGATAATTTATTATTAGTACCTTATTAGGCTCTTTATGATCAAGACATAACCTCAAACTTTTATCTACTTTCTCTATTATGACAAGATTGCTTACAAAGCTATCAGGATGTTCCACTTTCTCAATAATCTGCTGATCCTCCAAGATCCTCAGCTTTGTAGCAAGCCTCTCCCGCAGAGCATGAGGGACTCTTCGCGGAGGTCTTACTACTGGTATGACGCCGGGCTGTGTGTGTAGCTCCAGCGGAGTTTCAAACTGTCCGACACCCTGAAAAAGATAACCATATTTCTTAATAATTATGTCTTTGTTTTTGATGCCATTAACATTTCTTAAAATATCTAAACCTCTTAGTGAGCTTAAGCCCAGGATTGGTTTAACATTTTTCTTAATGATTACAAACTCTGTGTCATACATTTTTCCACTTTTGTTATATGCCTTTAGGACAGATTTACCTATTGGAAATAAATGTGTTCCCCCGAAAGCCTCTAAAACTATATTTGTCTCAGACCATTTAGGCATGTCATCATCGACAATTTTCTGTAAATCTCTTGCTGATAAGACATTTACTTGAGCCCCAGTATCACATTTAAAATCCACATTCTTATTTTCTATTCTTAATGTTAGAATCCACTAATTATTTCTAATGGTATGAGTACCAATGTTATGACACATTTTTACTAGTCACAAATTGTGGACATTATTGTCTGCATCCCCATTACTATCACTGTTAAGCACCCTAATTTCATTTAAAAGTTTACAACCTTTTTTAAAATGGTTTGGTTTCTGACAATTGGAGCAAGTTTTTCCATATGCTGGACAATTTCTTCGCCGGTGCCGTGTTCCAAATTTATTACAATTATAGGAATCTTTGGAGTCCTCGTTAGAAGCATACTTAACTTTGGTACCCGCTGACTGCTGTACATCAGTGCCTGCTGTGTGCCGGATCATCGGAAATATCCACCACCGTTGTCTGATGTTGCATCATCTTGCTGTGATTATTTGACAATTGCACTGAAGAATTGCAGCCCTGCACATGTCAACTGCTGTTCAATCAAAATTTCTTTATTCAATTAGGCCATTAAGCGGCACTTTCGAACGTCAAAAATAAAAATTAAATCTAATAATAATTGATCCTACCGTCCATTCGGAAATGTAGCTTGTTATGGAGAAGAACGGACAAGAAACTGCGAACTTACCTTTTTAAAAAAAAAAATGTGTTCGTAGTGTTAAATTGTTTATCTCTAAAATTTTTCTCAGAAATTTTTATCTTGAACCCCTAATACAATACAGTCTCGGATAATTATTTCTTCTTATTCTTTGTAATTGCAATTTTTAACCAGTTTCCTTATTTCTGTGTAAAACAAATCGAAACTCTCCCCTTCTTCTTGATTTCGATTATGAAAGCTGTAGGTACTTATAAGTTCGTTTTGTTTCGGCTCAAAATAATCATCAAAAAGTTTTATGATTTGTTCATATTTTGTTGATTCTTCTGTCTTTAGTACATTGAAATAAAGCTCCTGTACTTCGTGACCCACGCTAATAAGGAAAATGGCCGCCTTTCGTGCCTCTGAAATGTTATCCAATCCAGCCGCCGTCAGGAATATTTGGAATTGCTGTTTATTATTTACCCATTTGGGTAACAGATCTTCCTGTGAGTCTAGCCGCATGGGCTCCGGCATTCTGTATTCCACTTGGCAAATAAATTTTTATCTGACTTGATTGTTTTTTTCTACGGTCATTCCGTCGACTGTGTCATGTAATTTATAGTAATTAAACCACGCTGGTAGAGTTACACATTTATTTCAGTTATAATATATTAATAGGTGTTCGTCTCACAAGTTCAGCTAACAAGTGGCGTTCAGCCTCCGGCGCGTTCCCACGTTACAATGTTGCCGTCTTTTGCATAAGCACGTTCCATTCCTAGCATAATGTAATCATGCTACAGGTACAACAAAAAAGTTAAATATAAAAAACATTTTTACAAAAATTACTACCGACTTCCAAATAAGAAAACTACAAAGTGAAAAATAACTTTATTTTTGGAAGTCGCTGTCCGTAACGCAAAGAATTGGTACCTACCAAAGACACCGATTGTCAGTAGTTTTTTTTTGTAAAAAAGATTTTTATAATAGATGCAAGAAGGTTCAAATTCAGTATACAACCAACGTATCTGTTCCCGAATTATTTTTTTGTACAGACTGACTTATTTATTTAGTCCGACATTCATCTTGCCCCGAAGACAAAAAATATTTTATTGTGAAATTTTCCTTGCCTTAAATTACGTAAGTTAACATTTCAATAATAAAAAAAATATTGCGTGTAGGTGGGCGGATTCATATCTCTGTTACCGTTTGTTTTCAAACATGATGCCATCTTATTAATCTGCTTATTGATCATGCCCACGTGACTCACTTGCACCCAGGTCCACAAGCAAAAGTAGCAAAAGCATTTTATTGATAAAGTACTGGATCTTGTCTAGTCGCGACACATATATCATTGCATGCGTTGTTTAGGACTACGCTTTGAATAGGACTGCTACTAAAAAAATAAAAATATAATAAACTACGATTATTCACTCCGTAAAAAGACTCTAGTTAAAGAAACCTATTAGTAGAGGATCCGTACTAGAAACGAGCATCACCCATCTGTTTAATGGATGAAAAGTATTTTATATCAAATTTTAAATATTAGAAAATATATCTCGAACCCACTCGAGATATTTAGCTCGGACCTCTTTGTCACAAGTTTGCACACGCATAAAATTTGCACATTTCAAAACTCGACAACAGTCATTCAGGCCAGATTTTTTACAAACAACCCTTTATCATCGTATTCGCAATTAAACAGCGCTCATTTTGATATAATATTTATTTAAATAAACAAATAGGTGTCAATAACTATTATCGATTTACCTGTTTATACCTGACAACTTAGTACTTACGCCAGGAAAACAATATATAACCCAACGTTTGTATATTCTATAGGCTTCATATTTTCGGTTGGTATTAAATTTATTCGTAATATCGTATATATCTGTGACTTGGTTGTTCTTCTCGATTGCAAACTTCACTTAAATCTACATATAGATAAAATCACTTCTAAAGCATTTCAAATGTATAATCTTGTTATGAGAACCACGTCAGATTTTAAACGACACACATCTGTATTTGTTTAATTATTTAGTTCGCCCACAAGTTGAATATGCTTGTATGATCTAAGATCCCTATTATATTGTTACGAGCTGGGGTTCAGGGATAAATTATTCAAATAGCAGACTTCAATTAATCACACTTTATTAGAAAAAGCTTCTTAAACAATTGTATTTCTTCGCAATATTTTCCTTTTCCGATCGCTCTGTATCTAGAACGTTACATACTGAGATGTTTCTAGAACGTTACATACTGAATCTTTTAGAACAATCGACTTTCGATTTCATTGTTCCCGAAGCGAACAAATACTACTTAAAATATTTGGTAATAGCGACTAGAAACCTCCAGAATGTTCGAACATTCTGGAAAAATTCCATTCAAAACGAGCTTTCGAGAAGATTAGTGCCGCTAATCAATACTGTTACTGATACTGATGGCGCTACAAGTTACTACCTAGTTCTTCCTATCGTGACTAGATGGCGTTGCCATAACAGACAGACAGTAACTTCTTGTAAGTACCTAGGATTAGTCATATTTACATGGAATCTTCGAGTTGACAGAGTTTGTAATTAGTTACGCTCCATTTTGGGTAAATTAAAAAACCTTAAATATGTTGTCAATAGGAGGGTACTCTATACATTATATTATGCTCTAGCGGAGTCCATTGTTGATTACGGGTTGGGTGAATATGGTCTTACGTTCCCCACATACTTAAATAAAATTAAAATCTTGCAGACTAGATTACTAAAACTACTTGTAGACAAAATAACTAAAGCTAGCCTTAATAAAAACCACGAAACATTTTTCAAAATTTGTAAGGTGCTCCTTCTAAAATTTGTAAGTTCATGAAATAATAAAGTTAAACACTTTATACGAACCATAAATAGTGAATGTTACAAAGTGGAACGTAAGCCTATGTACCCAACCCGTTTATCTAAACTATTATGTATCATGTAAAAAATACACTAATTTTATATTCAATAGGTTTAATGAGATTCACAGTGACAGAAATGACATGACATAATCAAAAACGAACTAACTAAATATATAACAAAGAAGTCCACAAACATAGCACCTCCGTCACAAATCGTCTAGTTGTCAGGTTGTTTCAGGTTTGCTGATGCTCTCTTGGTATTAGGGTATCCAGCATCTGATCAACATGTCTTTTGCAAATCTACAGTCAGTTTTTATTTGATAATGCAATCGGCCTAATATCCTCAAAACGGTTCCGAATTTTGGTCGTTTGTGTAACTGCGTATTTGCACTCTCTGCCCAACAGTAAATGAGCGTACCGTTGCGTCATCAGTCGGCGGACGTGTTTCAAGCCTCGTCCTCGCCTTGAAGTGAACACTTAGGGTGTTTCTTATCTCCCTGCCAAACATGAGCTCATATGGACTTTTAGTTTTGCTGCTGCTCGGCGTCCTCCGTAGGCGTTCCTTAATACCCAACAGTTTGACCTGAAAAGAGCCTCGCTCTGCACTGATGCTATGTATTGCTTTTTAGGGTTCCGTACCCAAAGGGTAAAAACGGGACCCTATTACTGAGACTCCGCGGTCCATCTGTCTGTCTGCCACAAGGCTGTATCTCATGAACCGTGATAGCTAGACAGTTGAAATTATCACAGATGATGTATTTCTGTTGCCGCTATAACAACAAATACTAAAAACAGAATAAAATTAATATTTAAGTAGGGCTCCCATACAACAAACGTGATTTTTGTGCCATTTTTTGCGATAATAGTACGGAACCCGAGTTGGAATGGTGCGCGAGTCCGACTCGCACTTGGCCGGTTTTTTTTTTAATTGTTTGAACGTATCGCTCCGCCTGTCCGTTCGTGGCTGGTTGGTAAGGGGCTGTGGTTTTGTGAACAACCCCGCTTTCTCTGAGGAATGATTCAAATTCATTTGAAACCAATTGCCGACCGTTGTCTGATACTAAAGTAAGCGGGAATCCAAATGTCACGAAAAGCTCTTTCAGTTGGCGGATACACCTTGAGCTTGTGGTTGTTTTCGTTTCTGTAATTTCCACCCATTTTATAAAAGGAATAACCCTTAATCGGCCCAGCAAAATCCACATGGATCCTTTGCCATGGGCCTGATGGTAAGTCCCAATGATGAAGAACTGCGCATGCAGGTTCATTTTGCTTTAATCGACATTCTCGACAGCTTTTAACTATGTCTTCTATGTCTTGATCCAAATTTCTCCAGAATACGTATCTACGTGCTAGTAATTTCATTTTAACTATTCCAAGATGTGCTGTGTGTAGTTCTTCTAAAACCTGTTGTGTCAGGCTTGCCGGAATCATCACTCGTGTTCCTTTTATAATGCATCCGTCTTGTATGGTCAATTCGTTGTCATTGTAGCCGTATCTTCTCGCTGAGGTACCATTTTTCAAAGCTTCCAATAAATTGTTATATTGATCATCGAGTTGGGTCTCTTCGGCGATTTTTGTACGGTCGATGGCAATTGTGTTTATCTGATTTAATTGAAATGCGCAATGTACGTCAATTATGTTATTTGCTACTGTTTCTACTGGAAATCTTGATCGATAATCTGCATTGCTATGATCATCCGATGTTCTGTATTCAATAGTGTAGTCAAAACCAGATATGAAATGTGTATAGTGAAAGAGCCTCATTGTGCTCATAGCCGGTAAAGTTTTGTGTGGATTGAAGGTTTTAGTTAATGGTTTATGGTCTGTAATAAGTATGAATTTTCTTCCATAGCAGTAGTGAAAAAAATTCTTTAATCCCCAGAATAAGGACGTCGCTTATTTGTCTATCTGACTGTACTTGTTTTCACTACTCGTCAATGAAAGTGATGCAAAAGCAATAGGTCGATCAGATCCGTCTGATAATCGATGCGATAGAACTGCTCCAAGTCCAAAAGGTGAAGCATCTGTAGCGAGAACCAAAGGTTTCTCATGGTCAAAATGCATTAAAACTCTCTCACTGAGGATTTCCTGTTTAATTTTCTTGAAACTTTCATCACATTTGTGCGTCCATTCGTATTGAATGTCCTTCTTGAGTAGGTTATTAAGAGAGCTTGATATTGAAGCTAAATTTGGTATGAACTTATTGTAATAATTAGCCATTCCTAGAAATGTCCGCAGTTCGTTGATGTTGCTGGGGCGTTTTGTATCTAGAATAGCGTTTACCTTGTTTCTATTTTTGTGAAGTCCATTTTTATCAATGGTGTGACCCAAATATTCGATTCTTTCTTGAAAAAATGACATTTGTCCTTATTAAGTCTCACATTTTTACTTGTAATTTTTGTAATGGCAAGCGTAGTCTTGTAAGAAGTTGTTCTTCTGAATGTCCTTGTATTATTATATCATCGAAAAAACATTTTACTCCAGCTACTCCTTGAAGCAAACGTTCCATAAACTTTTGCCATAGATTCGGGGCAACCTTAACGCCAAACATAAGTCTATTTCCCTTAAATGTTCCTCTGTGTGTGCTTAATGTTTGCATCATAGCGCTCTCCTCGTCCATCATCATGTTTAGGTAAGCTTGACTGATATCAAGTGTGCAAAATATTTGACCTCCGTTCATCTCTACCAGAATGACCTCTATGATCGGAATAGGGTTCATCCCGTATCACTTTATTTAAGTGTGGTGTTCCCCACTCAGAGCTATCTAATTTTGTTATTACCCCTTGTTCGCAGGGTCGTACTATTTCATCATCAACTTTATTTTAAGAGCATATGGTATACGTCTAGGCTTAAAAAAAAATGGTGATACCTCTTCGCTTAGGGTCAAATGAGCTTTGTAATCAGGTATGCACCCAACGAAGCCATCAAATACCTTCGAGTATTCAGAAAGTAGCTTATCCAGTTCTGGATGTTCTTTAGCATTAACTACGTTTATATTTGCCAGATCCAAGTTGATTGCTCGTATCTATGCCCGACCGAAGATAGGGCCAACGTCTTGTTTGATAATGTTTAATTTTCCCCCAAGTGTTTGGTCATTGTATTTACACGTAACGAATGCCATTCTGAGTGGTGCGAAGATTTCTCCTGTATATGTTCTCATCGTGATGTTAGTTTTGTAAATATTGCATCCAGTGTTCAAGTTTTTAAAATCTTTGTGAGAGATAGATGACAGAGCAGCTCCTGTATCTACTTCCATTTTCAGTGTCGAGTCATTGATGCGTACATTTATTATAAATTTGTCTTTGTTATTGGATCGTATTAAATTCATATCCCAGGGGTGGTGTCATCGACTACATTTGAAGAGGTTTCTGTAATATCCGTGTCCTGCAGCTCCACGTGCTCAGGCTCCAGTTGGTTGAGTGTTGGTTGTAAGCAGACGCGAGCAAGGTGCCCATCTCTTTTGCATTTGCTGCACGTATCCTTAATGTTGCGACACCTGCCTGCTTGATGGTCTTTGCTGCCACAACGAATACACTTGCCTCGTAAGTCCCTAATGGTTAGAGGTTTATACTCTTGCTTTTGACTGCAGTTTTTGAGGTAAGCTTGAACAGTTTTCATATTATATAGTAAACCTTGGTTTGAGGAGTGAGCTGCTGGTGACATATAGGTGCTGTCAGATTTTGATAGTTCAATCGTGGTTGCTTTATTAATTAAGTCAGAAAAATCTGTCACCATTGTTTCCTGTAGTATTTTGGTTCGAATATCGGTGTCATTTAATCCTCTTATAAATTGTAAGGTAAGAAAATTATCACAGATCGACTTCTTACAATTATTATACGTGAACTCGCAATCTTGGGCTAAATGTTTCAACTCTGATGAGTATGACATGACTGTCTCGTCAGGGCCTTGAAGTCGCGAAATAAATTTATGTTGACTAGCCCAAATGCTCGGTTTTGGATCTATATAGTGTTGTAATATTTGAACCAAGCTGCAGAACTCTAGTTCACAAGGATCGTTCGGTGCGCACAAGTCGTACGCTTTCTGGTGTAATTCTGGTGGTAATAAACTAAGCAGGCAGCGTGAGGGTCTGGATTTGTGGATTGTGACAGTTATTTAGCTTCATATAAGTTTTTAATCTCTGAACAAAGTTATTGAATCTTTCTCGTTCCTGAATCGGTAGAAAATTAATACTTGGTGTAGTTTCCGGTGTGCTTTCACGTGAAGCCGTCAACGGTTCTGTAGGTAGTGTAGGGCGTAAGCCATGCAGCTTAAGCTTTTATTGTAATATGTGCTCTTCTGTAGAATGCCGCTGCTCAATTTCTGCTTCACCGTCACATGTATGCAATTCGATTTCGTTTTGTAGTTTTACAAATTTTTGTTCGTAATTTGTTAGACTTGTCAGACGTGAACTTTCTTCGTAATACGAAGGATTTTGTAATTGTTCCAGTGTACGTTCGAACTATGTAAGCTAGCCACGTATAGTTGCGCGTGTTAGTATTGGAAGTACGTGTGACGTCACTTGATCATGAATTTCACTTTTTAAGCACAATGGTTTGCTACAAAATATAAACTGTCATATTTGCTAAGCATCAACCGACAAATGTCGAGGTACCTACCTAAATTATTATTGTGCTGTCAAATACGTACAATTGTTATAGTACCCACCTGAGTAAATATTGTTGTGTGTACAGGAAATAACTCTTAAACTTACATATAAGCCATAGTGATGATATTCTTATAAAATATTACGTAATTTGTAATGATCATTGTGATGTGTCCAGGATTTTATATTACCATTTTAGTATTATAAGTCCTTTGAGACAATTAGTACAAGACTGTCGGTTAGTATCAATATTCTTTCGAATATTGATTAAGAATGACTAAATAGGCGATATTACATTCCTTGTCTTGATACGTTTTAAAAAGGTTTCATTACTCAAGAATTGATTATTGACCTAATTGTGAGATTATTTGTAGAAATGTAGAAAATGGTGGGGACATTTGACAGGTCGACTTATTACTATAAATAGTGTGTAATTCGTAAGTTGATTCACTTGGAACAAAAGATATATTGTTTTCCTGAATTGTTATATTTGTGAAGGATGGATTACACAAGCTTCCCGTAAGTTATTCGATATTATAACTTGATTATTGCTAATGGTTGTGTTGAAACTCTATTTCATATTGTGGCCTTTATTCATAATGATATTAAATTGATTTAAGGGCTAGTCATGTTCTTTGCCTTATCCTTGTCGTTTATATTATGTAACATTGTGAAATGTTACAAGATTCATCATATAATGGCCATAAAAGAATCAGATCTTTATTGTGACAAACGATGTTTATATGGTTGTGAAAGATGTCTATAAATACTTTTACAACTATAGTTGCTTCCGTGGAGTTTCTTGCCCTTCTTCTCCACGAGAACTAGGTCTAGCGACCGGGCGGTAAGCTCTGTCGAGCCTCAATATGAATTAACTGACAAGCCTAAATAAATACCTAGTCTTGTCTTTCTGTGCTTTTCTTCATAAAAACTTTCCCTTATACACCACATACATAGGAACTCTGATACACAGTAAGTAACCAACAACCATCTTGACATTCCAAGCTGACTATCTTCGTAAATATCGATACTTTTATATGGAGCTCCTTCATGATTCTAACATCAGAAATGGGAATCAGCTCTAGCTTACACAAGATTTCTAATCTATTTCATTTTGACATTTTCATAAACAACTTGTCGACGAGTCGCTGACTCCGGTCGCACCAAGACGATGTCCTGGCGATGCCACTCCAGCCGACGGCACTGCAAGCTGCATAGCTTGCGCACGAAACGGTTGAAAGTGGTAAGGCCTTCAGAGGTTTTGTTTGAATAAGCGTAAACGATAATTCCTAAGGTATTCAGTTTATTTAGCAGAAACTTGTCTAGAATTTTTATGGAAAATTTTATGGTAAGGTATTTTAGCAAAAATGTTCCCAACTAGGTAATAAGTGCCGTATACATATATATATACCGTTAGTGGCCACAAACATACGTGAGAGGTACAAAGGATTTGCAAAGAATCGTTATTAGTTAATGGAGGCAGAATAGTAGTTTTTACCAATATTCTCACATTTACAAGAAACTCTCTACTCTGTTTTTCCCTTGGAAATTTTTGAGTAAAACTAAAAAGGAATCATATTACTGGCAAAAGCTCTTGAGCAGTTATTTCAAGACTGTATTAGTTAATAAAATGAATATTCTAATCTTCAGAAATATTAAAATAAACAATCTTATTAATATTTTCTTACCTTGCATTTCTGGATCTATTAATAAATTTAAGTAATTAGTTTTAGGGCTATTAGAGATTGAGATTTTGATATAAACCAATCGTGATCTAATGGTATACAGAAGTAGAATTGCAATTATTTATTGCAAACTAAGCAAAAGTGCAAAAAAAATTGCACAGCTGGGTTATTAGTCGTCACCAACCTTACTGTGGGTACCCACATCATTTATTTATTAGAAACATAAATATTGTTTGAAAAGATCACCAGTGTGTGAATGTCAAGAGATGTGTTTGTCTGTGATCACACAGCTAACATAATTCGGTTCTATCGAGACAGCTACATAATAAGTAATTTCTTATAATTGAGTCATGAATATATATAAAAAAAATACATTATAGAATAAAACAAATAAATAAAAAGTACATTTTTGAAAAATAAAAACGTGATAATAAAAAGGTGTAATTTACCTAATTAATAGTTTGTTTGACAAGTCAGATGGCAGGAGAAAGACAGAGATAAGGTATAATAATGCCAGGCCGTGCCATCAGCATGGTTCAGTAGTTTTTTTTTAAACTTTTGTATGGTGGCAGAGTTTATTATTTCGAATATGTAGGCGCAAAATTATAAAGTTTAATTCAATATTATATCACATATCGCAAAGTAAAAATACAATTTCCTGCGCAGCATAATACTTAGTAGTTAGAACTTTGTAAGGTATAACTATTATCCTTCTATGCATATAGGAAATAATTTGAAAACTTAAATCTTTTATTGAAAGAGTTACGAGCCATTTTAAGTTTTTCGAAGAAAGAAAAGCAAGAAGAAAGCGGTTTCGAATTGAGGCACGCCTCAATTTGTGCCAATACCGTCGTTAGTTCCTCGAACGTTAATGTAGAGTTCCCTATAACTCTCCTGAGATGGTATTTGGTGGACTTTATTCCTGCCTCCCATAGACCGCCGAAGTTTGGAGCATGGCTTTGCTATTGTAAATAATGAAAAAAAATATTAATTAAAGCCCCAAATCTGAATTAGAATTTAAAGTCCCCCGGTTAACATTACACATTCCACTTCAGTATAGTAAAACTCATTAAAATAATATAAATAAAACTAGTGGTTCGGTAAGTTGTAGACCTCGCGAGTCTGTCTTTTTGATTTTATTGTAGAATGAGTTCACTGAAATTTTAAAAATGGCGGTGAAAAAAAATTCAATTATATATCGAACCTGTTCACAAATTTTCACGACAATCTTTTGAGAAATGCGATCTATAGAGGAGAACAGCCGAACATCTGGACATCCGGACATACGAAAGAAACGGTCAAGCTGAAACGGGGTTCGCGCTTCGCGCTCACTCGGTCAATTATCACTATAAAACCATTATAAAAAAAACACCTACTTTGTTCTTATATGAGCCTGCCGTTTTGCCGAAAAGATTTTGACAAAATTTCACAACCCAAACAAATTTTAGCAACCTTTTTTTATACCAATGCAATATTTGGAGTAATTTTAATACGCACATTTTCATTTGGTCAAATTTTTACTTGGCAGAATATTACTAAGGATAGCGTCATTTAGGCATTTGGTCATTAATTAAATGATTAATTACAGCAAAAAATCTTAGACAGTAAACTTCCCCTCACATCCGGCTCCCAGGGTATCAAGAACCTAGCTGACAGAAAGGAGCGAGCGCAGTATAGAGCGAGCGACGACATTTTTGCCAGAAAACGAAAGACAAATAAAAATGTGAACGAAGCGAGCGCGACGAGCACAGCAAGGAGCCAGAAAAAAATACTATATATTCATAGACAAGTATAGTATTTTTGCTACTTTTATATGCAGCTCAAAATGATATTTTTTGCTTACCCTCTGAGTGCTTACCAAAATTTTATTAAACAGGAGCAGCTCATTGCAGCTTATATTATTAATATGCTGAAGTGATAATTTGTCAATTTCTTTTCGATGAAACATAGGTAAGCCAATTTTTTGTCATTGACTAAGCAATTGACTGAATAGATATGGTAAATTGAAAACTGACGATACTAAATATTTGGCTTATTTTATTTTGCGTAAAATGTGTTATTCCAACTGAAATATTTGACCACATAAAATTGGTAAAAGTACTAGATGGTATAAAAGTTATTGTTTAAACGTTCACTTGCCAAACATTAGGTTTGCGTTACAATTATTTGTAAAGAGATTTTTTGCTAAGTAATAATTTGACAAATGAAATTATGCCGAAAATTGTTTGGGAAGTAATATTTTTTTATTTTTTTATTGGGACAATCCCACCGCACTATTCCCAAACCACTGCAACTCCTGAAAGCCAGAATCAACAGTGGCGACCACCAGAAAAGCGCCGAGGCAATGAAGCTCGACGAAGTCCCGGAGAATGAATTTAACTGTCTTGGATCCCGCAACGAAATTAATCAGAAAAGAAAATGGAGGAGTAAGAAAAACACAAATTTCCACTTCCCTCCATATCAAGCAGGAGACAGAACAAACAAGACCAATAGGCACAAAGGGTCGTTTACAACTGGGATAAGCCCAGTTGCCAAGCACCACGGATAAAAATTTGCATTAATATTAATGGGTCCTAACATTGTGAGCTGTTATATTTGATTCCAATAATAGGTATGGCAAAAGCGCTTGAACGCACGGAAATTTGTTCTAGTTTCCACAAGGTCCGTATAGTAAACGGCTCCTGATACAGCCTGTACATTATTCAACATAGTATTGCGTTCATTCTGCCAAAGAATACACTCCCATAAGATATGATGTGCAGATTGTATATATTCACAGTCAGATGTAGAACACTGACATAATGGCGAGGCAACAAGCTTGAAGGAAAATAATTTACTTTTAAAGTTACCATGCCCTGTGAGAAATTGGGCAACACAGTGATCCACCTCCAGCCACGTCCTGGCCAGCCGCACGCGAACGGATGGAAAGAATTGGTGGAGGTGTCGACCCTTGATGGAATTATCCCACCTACATTGCCATTCGGATCAAAGTTCCTCCCAGACGTCAATATGTGGTTTAAATAATCTAGAGATTTTGGCACGGTCACTCCGCGTTAAAAAGTCCGCGTCCATGGTCTCTTTTGCGGAATAGTACATTGCAGCACGTCGCTGCACTTCAAGGTCGACCGGAAGTACGCCAGCAAGTACCGGTAAGGCCTCAGTACTAACCGTCTTGTATGCTTTGCATAAGAATATCAAAGCCAAACGCTGACTCTGAAGTAACTTACGTCGTACCGCCCCTATTGTGGCCCTATCAGCCCAAACAGGCGCCCCATAGCAGATACAACCCAAGTAAGTAGCCCCATAAATAGTCTTTAAAGTCAAAAAAGACAGACCCCACGTAGATTTAGATATTCTCGTTAAGGCATAGAAGTTCTTTTTTGCTTTTTCACCGACGATTTTAATATGATCTATAAATGCAAAATTCCTTTCTAACACAAGACCAAGATAGCACACGGACTGCTTCCTTTTTACCGGAACGTTATTAAATTTAATAGTAGGACACGATTTAAGATTACCTTTCAAAATGAGCTGATAAGTTTTATGCGGAGCAAAGGTCAGGCGGTTACGATCGCCCCACTGAGATATTAATCGTAGGCAAGTGTCAGCCAAGTTCTCGAGTCCAGCTCGAGTACTTGATTGAATGAGCAGAAGACCGTCGTCCGCGTAACCGGTTAATGAGCAGCCACTTGGAAGCGGAATCGCGAGGAAATCATCAAAGCCTAAATTCCATAAAGGTGGACCAATAACCGAACCCTGAGGACATCCCATGGTGAGAGACTTCGACATGGAATGATGGCCGAGTTTGAGTTTCGCGGAACCATTTAAAAAGTAAGAGTAAACTAAATTGTATATATTTCTATAGCAGCCTCGATTTTTTATTTTAAGTAATAGCATTGGCCACCATGCGTTATCAAAAGCCCCAGAAATATCTAGAAAAATCCCAATTACATACTTATGTTCAGATGTATTAACTATTTTCCTAACAGTAAGGGCCGCGTCTACAGTCGATTTTCCAATAGTGAAACCGAATTGATTATTATGAAATTTTGGTCCGTCCGGTAGCAACCGTGGAACGATAAGGCGCTCCAGGAGTTTTCCCAAAGATGGAAGTAATGTTATGGGCCGGTACGACTTCGGGTCGTCCGGGGGTTTGTCGCCAGTTTTCGGGATTATTCGTATAAATCCGCGTCGCCAAATACGAGGAAATACGCCCTCCGCAATACAACGGTTGTAAACGGTTAAAATCGCATCACCGGCTGTTTTACACGCTTCTATAATCATCCGATTAGATATTTTATCTTCACCTGATGACTTGTTGAGTGGTAACCTCTTGACAACGTTAATAAATTCGTCAGTGGATGGAAGGTCTGACGCTGGTGATTCAGGTGGTACAGCTGCCCACGCTCTGATCTGTTGATGGTATTCGTTGTCATTAGCCAGTACGTTATCAGGTATAAGAGTATTCAGCAAAACTTCAGTTGTTTCCTCAATACCGGTAGTGTGTTTATTATTTACTTTAATATTCTGAACAAACGCGAGGTCGACTGATCGATTGGCTTTAAACTCATGATATAAAGGAGACCACGGACCTTCTTTATCTAATTTTTCTACTACTTTACGCAATAAATTACCCTTTGATTTTTCCACCGATGCTCTGTAGCGGGACCTGGCAAGTCTAAACGTATTTAACGCAATGGAAAGAGGGTCACCGGTAACCTTACGTTTTTTAAGCTTGTTAAGATGTTTACGCGCTCGGCGATAATTTTTACGCTGTTCAGTTAGGTAGTCACACCACCAATCACATCTACGTATATTGGTCAAAGATCAAAGAAGTAATAATTTGTCAATTTCTTTTCGATGAAACATAGGTAACCCGAGGCAGTCGCATAGAACCAGACATAATTTTAATATTTATAAAAGGAGATTGCCCATTCTTCAATGGACCGCAGTTGCGTATTTTTTTTTTGTATGATAGCATAAATTGGATATAAAAGAGGGGAGAGGTCGTACTTTCAAAGGAAATAAAAATTATCCATTTATTTGTTTTGGTTTTTGTTTGTATTTTGGTTTTCTATTCAGTTTGAGAATTTTTTAATTTTTTTTTGTTGTTTTGTTTTCAGTTTTGAATCCGAAGACTCTACTGAACACAAACTCAATGCAATGATAAGTTTATTAATTAGCACAACAAACTCAACAACTATCAACTAAAAACAAAAGTTCGCTGCCGCGCCGACACGATGCTTTGTTTGACTTGACACTGACAGTGACATTTTTGACAGTTCACCTTTCATTTACATCGCCCGTGGTAGTGTTACCAACAGTTAATCTTAATCACCCTGACAGTTATGGTCATAAGAGATTTGATAATAAGAGAAAGATTTTTAATTAATAATGTCATTTTAATTATGTTATATAAAAATATTAATAAAGCGGGCATTGTCATACTTGAAGTTATTTTTAAATCTCAGCGTCTGCCCTTAGACTATCAGTTACACCGATTATGGTGATGTTCATAAAATGGCAAGACTGCTTTCACTAACAATAAAATCGAATAAATAACTAATTAAACACAATATTAACCCCACATACGATTTCGATCAAGTTAACTAAGAAAACTTAAAAAAATATTGTATAATTTATGAGTATTATTTGTGGCTATACTGTTTTATTATAAAGCGATACTGATTTTGGGCATTCTCCTTTGCACGGCAAAGGCTTGTATGGCACATGCCATATTACCTATTTTAGTGATCTTTATTTTCGTAGCAATAAGGTTGCATTCATAGCCAAAATAACAGTGAACGGTCTGTTATCAGATGCTAGCCACCAGTTTAAAATAAGAATATTTGCGGTAATGTTTTTGTAAAAACCATCGAAAGAGTCTGTTTATTCAGATATATATTTTCGCATAAACTTGTGTATACATACAACATTATGGTGTGGGCCTCTGTGGTCGTCCTTGTGTATTTAATTTTCAAATACTTTTCGCTCCAGTTTTATTTTGGCCCTAAGCTAGCGATGACAGTGGGCGTGGCTCAAAACCTCAAATGTTGATTGTCAACTGTATCACTTCATTCCCTTAAGTCCTAAGTTAAAAGAATACACTATTCTTTGAACTTCTTTCTCAATTCGATTGTTGAGTACAATATCTCTGGGGCGATTTTGCGTTTTACCAACATTATACGTTATATCGACATTATGAATTTAAAGGGCACTATAAGTGGGCCGGCTTAGGTATAACCTGGTCAGATGGGAGTAATCCGATCAGCCACAATGTGCCGACTGTGGAATATCACCGCTAACGATGCCCCAACTGTTGTCATGCTCTCTGTGCACAAGCACCTGCACCATGACAGACCTGTGCGAGGCCAGCGCTAGGGCTGTCGACGTGGCTAAATTCTGGTCAAAGCGCAACATCTTAATGAAACACTTTAAATGGAATCATCAACACGGGTGTCATTCTGAATTCCGACAGTTAATTATTTCGACACGGTCTCAGTTTCGAAAAACAATAGTTCGACAACTCATTGCTTCGACAGAACATATATTCGACTAGCATTAGTTCGACAGATTATACTTCGACAACACACATCTTCGAAAAACACTACTTCGACGGAACCCTTCTTCGATATGCACTTGTTCGGCGGATCTCTATTTCGACGGAACATACCTTCGACACTTCTCTGAAATGTGACAATAATAATTGAATTTCGGTTTATATGAAGATATCAAAAAGTTGTAGGCAGCCAGGAACCAATCCAAAAGAAAGAAAACAAAACCTATGACGGACGAGGTTTTATTTGTGGCATAATGCCACAGTAGTTATATTTTTATGTGTTTCTTGACATTTGTGTCATTGTTTCTACTTTATATCGGGGAAAGAAAAGTGCATTGCTTGTAATTATTTTAATAGTTCAGCCATGTCTACATGCGAAATTGTGTTATCACGAAACGGAAAGGAGCAGTTGATAATTAACGGTTACATGTACTGTATAAATAAAGTGCGTGATGATGTGTTTAATTGGACCTGCTTAGAAAAGTGCTGTAAAAAATGTAACGTGTGGATTTAAACAATAAAGCGTGAAGGTAAACATTACGTTGCAAGCAAAACTATAAATTCACACAGCCTTACACCTGATCCCGACAATCAATTAGAATACGTAAATTACATCAGAATCTCAAACAAACTGCCCGATGTAGCATGGATAACCAAATACAAATAATACAAAAATTTAGTCAAGACATTCCATCTACTAGTGCACCGTATATGCCTAGTAAAAAGGCAATACAAACAATGATAAACAGAACCAGAAACAAGGGACTACCAAAAGTACCTACTAAGCTGGAAGATCTGCAAATTCCTGAGCAGTTCCAAACAATCGATGGAAAACAGTTGGACGCTCCCCCATAGGCGGGGGAGCGCATCACCACCAACCCCAGGTGGATCATCGACGGGGTGTATACCTAGCAAAGGCGGGGGCACCCCTCCACCCCCCTCCTCAATGGAAGGAAGGAGGAAGCGTCCGCTTTTCAGGACGACTACCAACCCCAGGGGGGTAATCAACAATAGGTAGTCGCCTCCCTCTCCTCCACTACAGCCGCCCAGCCAGAGACAGTCCTTCTGCCAACTGTCCCTGTAATGATCTGGGGCCCGAAGAGTAAATCTTTGTTAGTTCGTGCTCTTTTGGACTCGGGTGCTCGAGGCTGTCTTGTATCCTTTTCACCGGTAACCTGTACAGACACCCCATCAACACGATGGAGAAGAAGATCGACATTATATTAACAGAAATCACCTGTCACCTCACCATAATTTATCAACGGCGAACACCAACTGTAATTATATCGTTTGTTGTTGTGTTTGTTGTTGATGTTGTGTGTTAGATTGTTAAATATTTTCATTTGGCCAACATTTTTCCTAATGAGAAAATATTATTTGGAAACAATCTATTTCTTACGTCTGTATTTTGTATGAGGCGGCAAACTTTTAATACAATTGATTCCTACATTAGCGGTATTAATCTGTTCAGAAAAGCTCATGACATAAATATTCTATGCTAGTATATTGCTTTAAGAATAATTATAATTAATGTTATGAACGAAACTGTTATAAGAAGACTTTTGAGGTTGTAGTTATCAATCTTAAGGATTCGTTTTGCGTGCTGTATCTTTAATACAAAAATATATTGATGCTACTATTCTGCCATCTCGATTCATCTATCATCCAGGCTAAAGTTAGCTTGGATGATCCATTTAAATGGCGAGAATGGAGAGTATGTGCTCCTGTTGGACATAAAAAGTTTAGTCATAATAATTGTGGCATAAAACAACGATATAGTTCGCATGATGATATTTTATTGACTAAAATACGCGGTCGGCCTACCGTACATTAACACTAATTTCGTTTTATAAATACCCTACATTACAATAATGACAAGTTATAATTATTTCAAGAACATGAAAAAGTCTGTTTTATTATCAACGAAAGAATATTCGACTTCTATTGTAATGATTAAACAAGCGAAGCGATTGTATTGAAAGCGTATATAAACAATTTTCTTTAAATTAAATTACAGATACACAAATTGTAACAAAACAATAGTATAAGATGTAATAAAGCTTGAGAACTGTAACGGTAGCTCGGCATCTATGATAAACAAGCCGCACGCGCTCATCTTCTTGAATGATGCCTTCTGAACACGTTGGATGTTCTTGTAAACTCTTCTTTCTGGATCTGTGATAAGGAAGGGTCATGGGTTCCCTACTTGAAATAGAATGACGTGAGAGCAAATAACACTTGTTCGAAAACATTAACTCGATAGTACTTGAAATCGATAAATTATGAGCGCGACAGTTCATTGTTTCATTACATTGTAGGTATTCAAATAGAAATTCTTAAAACTATTCTGTAAATTGATTAGATGTTCGGTCTTCGCGATGCCGATGATTCGAGCTTATAGTTATCCGAGGTTTTGATGCATCGAGCTAGTGAACTGTCACGCTCATAATTTATCGATTTCAAGTACTATCGAGTAAACGTTTTCGAGCAAGTGTCATTCGATCTCACGTCATTCTATGTCAAGTAGGGAAACCCGTGTTCATATATAGACGAAATAAAACATTTAAAAACGATGATGATGTAAATGTATACTTACCGTAACAATTGCTGGATTTCACTAGCATTATACAGGAACTCTGAACGTCTCTCATAGTTCTATAAAATCTTTCACATTCCACACTCAAGAAGATTAGAATCACGACATTCTTCATGTTACAGATTTGGGTTATGGTTAGTAGATAAAAAAACTAAAATAAGTAATGAAAAACATTATTTTTTATACCTGGTGTTTGGCCAATTGTCGGAATTAGACCGTAATCCAATAATAATAAAAAATGTTTTCTGTACTTCTTTTCCATAATATTACAAACTTTATCTACAAATTGTCCATGCGCGCAATATGCCTAAAAAGGAGTACTAAGTTTCCTAGTCCTCTTTTCGCTAGGACATGATCAAACATAGTTTTTGATTGGAATACTTACGCTAGGATAATTTATCAAAGTTAATAACGTGGCTACGTTCCGCAAACTGTGGTAAGTAGTGAATATTGTATAAAACACAATCTGAAAGGATATATAACCGAATTAACATACAATCCAATAGTTTTTTTTTTTATTTTTTTATTCCAAGTTGCAGATCACGATGTCACTGGTATGGTATGGGTATGTCCATACATATAACATATATCCGTACTTGTAGTAATAAAAATTAAAGGCCGTAAAAGGAGAACGGTCATGGATGCATGGAATCCCGTGCCATGATGCATCAAAATCATGTTTTTTATAGACTACACAGATTATGTTATCATCATCATCATATCAGCCGAAAGACGTCCACTGCTGGACATAGGCCTCGCCCAAGCGTCGCCACTTTGACCGGTCCCACGCGTCTCGCAACCAGCGTATCCCTGCAACCTTCACCATGTCATCGGTCCATCTGGTTGGAGGCCTTCCAACGTAACGTCTTCCGGTTCGCGGTCGCCACTCCAGAACCTTTCTGCCCCATCGGCCAACCGTTCTGCGAGCAATGTGCCCTGCCCACTGCCACTTAAGTTTGGCAATTCTTCGGGCTATGTCGGTAACCCTGGTTCTCTTGCGGATCTGTACATTTCTGATTCGATCACGCAAGGAAACTCCGAGCATAGCCCTCTCTATTGCCCTTTGAGTGACTGTAAGCTTTCTGATAAGGCCCATTGTAAGCGACCACGTCTCAGAGCCATATGTCATCACTGGTAACACACTGGTATAGACTTTCGTCTTGAGACACTGTGGTAAGTTGGAAGAGAAGATACCGCGCAATTCCCGACCGCTGCCCAGCCGAGTCGGATTCGACGGTTGACCTCTTTCTCGAAGTTGGCCCTACCCAACTGAATCGTTTATTCCAGATCATGTTAACTCCTACAAAAGTTATTTTTGAAAACAAAACCCGGTTTTCGGAATTATTTTATAAAATCGAAAGTGACCTAAAAAGTAGACTATTTTGTTGGACGCTACCAACGACGTAATTTATATAGACACGTTATACATGGACGATATAATTAGTAGTAGTAGTTGGTCATTTGGTCCGTTGTACGTGGGGGTACTGGCTAACATAGCCAGCCCAACTCCGCCCAAAAGCACAGAAGCTTCCTGGGAGCTACACAGGCTTCGGCTCAGACGATATAATTATTTATTACACAAAAGAAACGATTACTGGTTAGTATTTTCATCAAAAATCGGTTGGGTACGGCCAATTAACCATAGATAAAATAATAATAATCTTTTAAATAAAGGTTCTATTCTATACATTTTTTTTTAATAATGTAGAATCTGCTATTTATATTTTATTACAGTTTGAAACTGTCATGATGATAAGTAGGAAAGTGAGGAACTGAAATCGCTCTATCTTTGAAGATGTGGTGATTGCACCCCTTATGTAAGCTGTTTTTAACGATAAAGGAGAATCACCAAAAGTGGTACCAAAAAGTCTCACGCATCAAGACCAAAATGTTATAGTAATAGTTTCATAATTTTTCACGACATTATGCGTCGGGGATTTGATTTTTGAATAGGTAATTTAACTTTGCGTATGAAAGTATGGATATTGGTTTACTAATGACGTTCCGTTTTACATGATATAATTAAAATAACCTTGATTTTTGATATTATCAAAAATCAAGGTTATTTTAATTATTTTAATATAAATTATGAAACTATTACTATAACATTTTGGTCTTGATGCGTGAGACTTTTTGGTACCACTTTTGGTGATTCTCCTTTATCGTTAAAAACAGCTTACATAAGGGGTACAATCACCACACCTTCAAAGATAGAGCGATTTCAGTTCCTGACTTTCCTACTTATTAAGGTATCCATATAGTGTAGCAACCATAATTTTGGACCTAGGTCTCATAAAAGCGTACATTAAATGTTATTTTACGGCCATAGCATAGAAAATTTGAAAAATATATTTAACTTACACACAAAAGGTAAGATATGTTTGTATTGAGGCACAAAAATCAATCTACTCCAGAAACTATGTTTGACATAGTTTCACACGGTTTTATTGCAATAAAATTCTGATAAAAAGAGATGATGTGTTATTCTTTGAACAGTTCTACATACTGAAATAAGAATTACAGCTCTAAACCAATTAGTTTTAATAAAATGACGCCTATTATTTTAAAAGACCGTTGCGAATTATTGCCAAATCATGTTTGTAACCGCTTACACCGCTTGTGTTTAAATAGATAAAATTAAGTGTATATGGCGGTCTTAAAGTTTTATTACTACAAGCCTGGATAAATTGTATACGCCAGAAAATACATGAATAAAAATAGCATATAAGGGTTCTTAGGGACTCATTATAATAATATATACTAATTTGTATTGTGCGCAGTAACTTTAGAGAAAAAATAAATAAAGCAAAGTGTTTCTATGATATGGTACACAGAATACAGTTTTAAAATATGCTTCTTTTAGTCTGTTTTGTATTATGTTTGTGCAATGGGTTAACATTTTTGTTGCCAGACAGGATATCTACTTGCATTAAATAATGATAAAAATGTAGGACCTCTCCAATTTATATTTACAAATAATCTTACCAGGTGTCGAAATGTCGTCTCTATAATCATGTATATCTGCAATATATCCACATATACCTTAAACATTAACTTCCTGTACTCCACTATATCTGATTCATCGGTGTTTCTTGTCGTTTCTAGTCTTTCGATCCACACACGCAGCATTTTCTCTATGAATTTCAATACTAACAAACTATACACAACGTTCATATCGAAAACGGTGCAAGCATACAACGTTATAAAATAAATAATACTTAAGTTTGGGAAAATTAAGTAAAAAGATATGAGGTACGTAATCCAAAAAATATTAAGAAGGATAACGCAAGTCCAGTTGCAGATAATGAAACCTCTGAGTTCGTTACTGTTAATTTGTAGGACATTGAGCACGTGTTGGATTTTCAAGACCAACAAGACATTGTAGTAGGTGCATGTAATGTTTATAAAGTTGTTCAATAAACCTCCAATTGAATACATAATAAAGTCAATAGAATTAGTCAAACAATAGAACCATTTGTAAATCCCCCATAGATGACTAAACTGTATGATGGTACTGATTAAATTATGGAAATAGAAACACCAAAATATGATGATGCCAAACACAGTAATAAAGTTATAAAGAAAAGAATTAGTACTGATTTTGTTGTCACGAATAGAATACTTTGCGCAAAAGAAAATACTTTGCATGAGATTTAGTGGCCTTAGCACTGATTGAAGATCTTTATTATCAATGACGTGAACTTTACTTAAAACTGTTGGAACATTCTCGATACGAACATCGTTTGATTTGTAAAAGTTTTTGAAATACGAAGACATGTCTATGCCATTAGACATTTTGATGTTGTTTGAAGCATAAAATAAACGATAGACGAGTAATTTACTAATATGTTAGCAAGTATGTAGTAACAAACCTAAAGTGTTTTGTTTAATAGCTTTTAAATTCATGTCTGTTATTAATTTAATACAACTTTTAATATGTGTTTTTGTTGTAACAAATATCTCGTTACTTTAAAGTCTAGTTTTTTTCGCCGTATTATTTACACACAAAAAATAGGTTAACACTTTTTGCTTTTATTACAGAAACACTATTTTCTCTGCTGTAGCCTTACATTGTCTAGATGTGAGAGATATTAGTCCTACTTTAATAATAAATAAATGTGTCCACAAGTCCACCAAAATACCAATAATAGCGTATTATCGGAAATAACTTAAAAAATCAAGAACTGAAATATCATTGAGGTATCATAACAAAGACAAATCGAATAAAATCACAGTAAAAAAATATTAGGATTTACAGTAGTCTTATACTGTAAATCCTAATATATATGTACATTACAAAAATGCGCGAGAAATGAAAATAGAAACATGCAAAAAATGCGTGTAATTTGACTAATTACGTATCGAGATTATCTAGACCTTTAACTTTACATTTTATTCTAATTAGAAGTGATACACAAACTGTAATAGAACAATAGTGTGATAAAGCCTGACAACTGTTCTTGCACATCCTTCTTTCTGGATCTGATGCCGGTCACTCACATTCGCACGAATACGCAAACCCGCAAGTGTAGGACGACAATAGCAAATTATTATGCAAAGTTTTCGCTGTATTCGCGGTTTTCCAAGCTGTGTCGGTTTTTTAATGGACATCAAAGCGCGTGAACCTCGATCCTTCGCGTAGTCTCCCACACATTCGCATGCGTGCGACCAGTTGCACACACGATTGCGAAGGTAACGGACGTTTCGCCATTTTCATAGTTCGTGAATTCTGCTGTGTAGCGTAGGTACTTAAACTAACTTCATCATGGATTGGAGCAAAACCAAAGTGCTGGCGTTCATTAAACTCCTGCAGAATGAATCGACCATATGGGATCCTCAAAAGAAATCCCATAAATAGCAAGCAAGACTAAGACATTCGTAAACAAATGTAGGAGGAAGCGCAAACAGGTTCGTAAATTGAGTATGCGAACACATTTGCATATCCGCTAAGTTTTGCGAATGAATATCTGACAGCCTTTCACATGTGAGTGACCGCGGTGAGAAAAAGAACTTAAGTAAATACATAGGTACAATTATTTGAAAAGGTCTTTCACAACCTTTATACCGATAACCGATACTTATAGATCTTCGGGATTTCGTTATTTTCGTGTACTTACAGTTAGTCCAAGCTTCTGAAAGTTACTGAGAAAGCTATGCTTCGCAAACCAAGGTAAGTTGTGAATATCGTATAAAAAACGATCTGAAAATTAAAAAAGGAAAACCATGTCTATGGTGCTAATCATAAACAGGTGCTATTACAGCACCTGTTTATGATTTCACTGACCATGTAGAAATATATTATGTAGGTACTTAAACATTTCATTTTGGTTTACTTCTTCTGTCAGATGGATGAGTCAACACTGAAAACATTAAATCCAACACGATCATTCCTTCTTCAGACCTAATGTTTTCTTCAGGATTTGAACATAAAGTCACGAATACATTGGAAACTTACCATTGGTGGCAAAGTTGTTTCTATAATCATGTAAGTTTGCAGTATATTCGAATATACATCTAACATTATATTCCAGTAGGGGAGATTGGGGACATTTTGATCCTACGGAAGACTTGGTTCATAAAAATAATAAAGCTACTTAGCATCTTAAATTGTTTTAAAATGGTAATTCCAAGTCTACTAAAGTAATGTAGCCGGGGCAGTAGAACTAATAGTAGAGTTAGGTTTGATTTTTTAAATCAACTGAAGATGTTTAGGGGCTTTATATTTTTTATATACCAAGTCTTCCGTACCACCAAGTTACCCCAATCTCCCATACTCTTTTCTATCTGAATTTTCGATGTTTTCAGAGATTATAGTTTTTTCTATCCATGTACGTTTTCTCTATTAAATTTAATATTAACACACCAGATATAACATTGCTATCGAAGACAACATTGGTATAAATTGAAACAATTTCAATAATACTGATATCAAAATAAGTTAAACAGTAACAAAGAATGTAGCTAATGATAAAAATATTAAGGACTAGCGGACGCCTCGCGGATTCACCCGCGTAGTACCCGTTCCCGTGGGAATACAGGGATAAAAAGTAGCCTATGTCACCCGAGGACAGTGTAGCTTCCCAACAGTAACATATTTTTTAAATCGGTCCAGCATTTTTTAAGTTTATTCGTTATATACACACATACAAATCTTTAAATTATAGTATAGATATAGAAGTATAGATGATAATACAAGTCCACTTACAGACGATGAAACTATTAAGTTCGGTCCTATTAGTTTGGAAGGTTCAGAGCACATGTTGGATTTTCAAAACTAAAAGTATATTGCAATAGCTGAACATGCAACTTGAGATGCTGATTATAAAATCTTCGATGCATTAGAAAATGAAGTCCAAAGAATTGCATAAACGAAAGCACAAACTGTCAATCCGCCTTCATTTCTAAATTGAATGATGGTAATAATGAAATGATGCAAACCGAAATTACGATGTGTAAGTATAAACATTCGAATCAAGTTGTACATATTAGTACCATAAGTTATAATGTTGTCACGTATACGTACGTCGTACGTACATTGTGCAGAATAAAAGACTTTGGATCAGATGAAGCTGTTGGTACACTCTCGGTTTTAACAGCGTTTCTGATTGATTTTGGATGGTTTTTGAAGAACGAAAACATGTTCGATATGCTAGGTAGTTTAATGTTGGTCGCAGATAAATTTGAAAGAGAGTTACCGCGGCCCTGGCACAAGCAACTGAAGTAACACGGGTGGGTTTTAGTCAGTAAAAGTCTGACACGCCCCGCTTCGCCCAGAGCGGGAGAAGACATTGGATGATTACCCACCCAAAAAAATAAGGTAGTTTAACGTTGACTGAATTAAAATAAAACAGGGTTATATCGATAGGCCTGTAATTTACTTGTCGGGGTACTTCGCGAGGTGTCGGTGTTTTTGAGGTGAAACAAAGTTTACAGGAAACACTATTTATTTCTTTACTCAAATGTTCTTAATGACTAAAAGGTTACAAAATGTTAATGAATGTTGAATGGAATGTTTGAATACACTCGGCTAACGCGGTAGACAAAAGTGCACTGACTATAATATATTGAAACTAGGTTAACGCGTCAGGCCGATATTGCAAAGTAAGGTGTTCGGTGGCAACACCGAACATATTCCGGGGCCCGAAAGATACGAATGCTGAGATGATACAATGTTATGTTAGTAAAATAATGAAATGATCACGGTTATGAAAAGTATGTTAACAAGGTGAAAACAATCAAACTTAAAATGTTAGTTGACCTAAAGTAAAATTTATACAATAGCAAATCACGATCTTACTGTCCTTAAAGGATTCCTAGATACGCTTGGACACGCCCTATTCACCACTGTACTGTTTAATTGTTCATACGTATGAGTTTCACTGGCATGGTCCATGTTTTGACGCGCACTGACACTAACTCTATTCACATTCACATCACTAACACTTTGGGTAGATTGAAGCTCCATGTCCGACGTGATGTGAGCGCGGCGCGCTCGCCGCCGCAGCCACCTGTACAGCAGCGCTCCCACCGCCAGCGCCAGCGCACCGACTAGGATGTAGCTTAAGGCATACTGATGGATATCATGGGTGGATAATACATCTCCCACTTCCACTTGGCTGTTTTTCATATGATCGATGCGTTTGTGAAGTTTTCCTAATGCGAACTTCATCTCGCCTGAGTCTGTTTCGTCTTTATAGTTTTCTAAAGGCATAGTGCTGTTAATTATGAAGTTTAATTGATCCATCTCAGGTATCAAAATGTCCGGACTCATATCAATTTCATTTTTCCTTTACCTCTGAATGTTCAGGGTAAAATCTTGACCTTTCAGCAGGCAACCTGGTTCTAAGTAAATTACACCCGCCTTGCTGAGCTGTATTTTGGTTACCTGTTCCCCGCAGATTATTTTGACGGCATAAATATTGCAGCAATGCTACATGAAAAGAGACGGGTTTGCTAGAGATGTCCACTTGTTTTCACATCTGGACTTTCGTACCTTACATTTGTCTTTGTCTCGGTCGAGGTCACAGAAGTTGATCTCGTTGTTTAGGTGGTATATTGGTTTCTTCCATTCGCACATAAATATATCCCTTTCTTGTTTACAAAGAGAAAGTTCTTCAGACGTAATCGTTAGGTATGTGTCTCTTTTTAGATCCGTAGCGATATTCCAACGACGGGATGAACCCTATCATGGTGTTATTCATCTGATGTGGTATCGGATGGATTTTGTACACTTTATATCGGTCTCTACTGATAAGTGGGAATGTTATTTGGAAGAAGAAGTATTCCTCAGTTATCCGTGCTTTAATGCTTATCAGTGAATATAACTTTCGGATATCGTAGGGTTCAATAGGTAATGTTAGGTCTTCTGATAAATGTCCAGAGACAATGTTAAGTTCTTTTTGGAGCTGTTCTGGCGTAAGCAGATGAATGTTAACCTGTCCATGGTGGACATTGGTAAGAATATCCAGTAAAATGTCTTGAGTTCTTTTCAAGTTATGTAACAAATTACTGGCAGTTAAAGCTGTCATAGTAAACTCTTGCAGTAAGGATATGTTGTTAATTTCTTTTTGTAATGTATTTGAGATGTTGTCTAGCGTAAACAGGTGTTTATTGATAATTTTGTGTTGTTTAGCCATAATTTCTTCTGTTCTTTTCTACAAATTGTACTCTGATTCGACAATCGACGTCTGATTCTTCCATAAGCCGGCTAAATGTTTTTTGTTTTGTTGGATCATGTTGATGTCTCGACTGTACTTTTCCGCGAATTGTTCGTCCAATACGCCGAATAAGGAATTTGCAATGTCCCCGCCGCCGTCTGGAGTGTCCGCTTACGTGTTGCGTCATCAGAAGTTCATTGTAGTATTTCAGTTAATTACACTCATATCAGCTGAGGGATTATCATGTTGCATTGTTCACTGCCTGTTGTTTTGCATGTTTTGTCCAGATATGTTGTTACTTTTTCAAATGCCTGCAAACCTTCCCAATATGGAGACATGTTATAGAATACGACTAGGACCCAGCTGTCTTTTACGAGGCTGATTTTAGATATCGGGTCAAAGTAAAAAGATTGGTTGTTATCTAATGATGTTATGTTGTAGCTGCAGTTTGCAACGCTGCATAGTTACATAAAGAAAGTTAATGCCATGACGACATACGATAATGCACCTGGTGTCACCTTTCTAGGTCGTATATTGTTATTCCGGATTCCCGAGACCTGTTCCGCTGACTTATCTGTTTCAGTTGAATTGTTTTGTTTATCATTTGTCTCTATTTCTACTGGTAATAAAGATAGTTTGACTACTGGTCGCTTTATGATGTCATTTTTCATCTTCAATGACACCACTCTGACATAGCCATCATTACCGGGATGCAGATCTATCACTCGGCCCATAATCCATCGTCCAGCCGGAATGTTATCTTCATGCACTACAACATGGTGCAACATGGTGGGTTGCCTATTTTCAAGTTTTCTTGAGGTTTAGACCACAAGTTCATCAAGTTACTGTGCCTTCCAGGTTACGTCTTCCAGTAGACGGTTAAATCTTTCTGCCTTATCGGCCGTGCAATCGTTAAAGAAGTTATTATATTAAGTCTAAATAGAAATCAACAATCTAAGTTTGTGTTTCCCGAAATTGTAATCAAGTATTCGATAAGTAAATAATAAAAACCTATTACGATGTAGAATTTATATTAGGTGTAACACCAAATTCATTTCTATCTGCCTTCCAAATGTTTAATAAGGATGATGTTTTACAAACCTGAGAACCATTGCTAAGTTTGGTTGGTATTTGTATCATAGGTTCGGTAGCCATGCACTCATCTTCATCAGTGTAGGTATAGAACGCTCCTAGGCCAGCATCAAACTTCGTGTTTCCTCTCTTCTCTAAAATACCGAAGCTCTTCAGGCTGGGAAGACAAAATAATTTTATAAGCCTTAGATTTATTCATATTTCGACGTTTGCATAGTTTTTTCTTATTTTTTTATTTCAGTGCTCATATCTTTATACTGTAATGGTTTATTCTTCATTTAAAGTTCTGTTGCATTGGGTTCAATTGATAGCTGACCCATTATTTTCTATAAGATAAAGCTGATTGTTCCGGAAACACTTAAAAATAGTGGTGAATAAAAAGGAAACCATCAGGCAACTAGTTTAATCATACATTAAAATGTAACTATGTAGATTACAATCTACGAAACTATTGCAAATTGACAATTTAAACTGTTATAAAATAAAGCTCTTTCAGATTAGATTTTGATCATTACCGATAAAAGATGGTTTGAAGTTTGACCACCGAGCGGCGTACGTCCGTCTACACCTAAGGCATTCCGTAAACTACGAGTATTCCACCATGTGCCGTGTTTGGTTAACACCAGAATAAGGTACGATGCACTACATGCGTGTGGTAGATACAAAGATTTGTTAATATAGTTGGGTACGTTTGCATCAAGTGCATCAAGTTTTCTTGGTTTTCTCTTGCTGTTAACTGGCTCAAATCTTCATTCTTCTATTTTTGCCAAATCTGTTTAAAAAGGTTAGTTGTTAAGTGCCATCTGCAGAGAAAGCAAAGGGATATTGTCTCCATTGAAGTAGTAACGCCTGTAGATCTTTTTGTAGATTGGGCCCTTTTAGCATGACGTCATTCAAGCTATATTTGGAGGATGTTTTGGCGGATGTGTTGAATACTACGCAAAGCTTCGTTGACGAAGAATCTTCTCTCTGTACGCCATGGTGAGGCAAGAAGCATTCTAGTGTTATATCATCGGTTCTCTGTTCTGGTTTCATGTGGTTCAACTCTGCATATTCATTCATAAATTCCTTGTATTTTTCGGCTACAGATGGTTGTTTTTCTAAACGGCGTTCCAAATTCTTTAATTGAGCGATAGCCATAGGTTTTGAAGACCCCAATTGGTGTTTGATTTCTTCTTTCATTGGTATTTTGACTTCGTAGCGACCCTGACTGTTTTTGGTTGTTGTTTTTGTGTAGAAATCCATACATTCCTGATCTTCTATCGTTAGATTTGAAGGTTCTGCAATCTCCTCCACTTCCCAAAATCTCTGTATCTCCTCTATGTTATTAAGAATCACATTACAGTGATATGTTTTGACGTTACCGCATAGTAACCATCCCAGCTGTGTTTGCTGTGCCATCGGCTGGTAGGCCTGTTCTCTTTTTATAATTCCACCTAGCATAATGTTAGCATAAATATCCGCCCTGAAAAGCAAGTCAATTGGTCGACTTTTGTAAAATTCCGGGTCGGCTAAATTAATGTTTTGTATGTAAGTCCAGTTTGGCTTAGTGAATGTTAGGTTGGACAAACTTTTGATAAGTTCGTTCATGATGAGGACATCTGATTCGAATTCAAAATTGTTGTATGTAGAGGTACACTCTAAACTAATCATCCCCTTACATCTGTTTTCCTGTTGCCCCACTCTAAAGATGACTCCTTTGCATCGCCGTCTCTGGATCCCCAACATCTGAGCAGCTCCCTCAGTTATTAAGGATATCTGGGACCCTTGGTCGATCAAGGCACGCATGGTTTGGTAAGTTCCATACCTTTGACCTTCACCAGAGCCGTAGCTAGCGTATCTCCCCTTTTTCATCTTGAAAAGTATTTACAATGCCCGTCACGGGTTCACTGCGCTTTCCATTTTTACATTCCCCAAACAGCCCCCATAGTTACATTCCAATTTTTTAAAATAAAGTGTATGTCGAAAAAAATTTCGCAAAAGCGTCATGTAGAATTGTGTTATGTTGATCATGGCATTTTCGAAATTTTTTTCGACATACACTTTATTTTAAAAAATTGGAATGTAACTATGGGGGCTGTTTGCCTCTAACAGGACACAGCTAACTCTGAGTGACTCGAAATGTACTACTTTTCAACCCAGTATTCTCAACAATAAAAAGCAAACCGACAAACAATACAGCGTTCACTGTGAACGAGTGTCCTAGCGTTTACTATGCTCGTGGAATGCAAACCACGCTCTGCTACCAAATGTTAAATACAGGTCTTCTGGTCCCAAGCCAGGAGCTAACGCTGGGGCCCATAGCAGCGTTGGGAACTCCTGGACTCTGTCTGAACCTGTACCCACGAAACTGCCGTAACGCAGCAGTGGAAAGCTAGGGATTTGCTCCCTATTGGGAGAGATACCGGTACCTATCTCACAGGTGGCACAAAGGTTGGCCGGTGATACTATTCGTACTTACCTTAGATTCCTGCGGTAGACTCCTGGGCATGAAAAGTATTTACAATGCCCGTCACGGGTTCACTGCGCTTTCCATTTTGTTTCGTGTTGTCAGCGTTCGCTAATTTCGCAAAAGCGTCATGTAGAATTGTGTTATGTTGATCATGGCATTTTCGACATGTTAAGTTTGAGGTGCATTGATTTCCGAAATGGCTAAATAGACTATTTGTGCAAAGTTTTAATTTGGTTGCAGTTTTTAGCCTTTCGTCGTCACTCATTTTTAAATATGTTTTGCAATTATAAATGCCGTGTTGGTTATTACAGAGTGGGCATTTTATGTTGGACACGTGCATCGATTTCGCAACTGCCCTATTTCCGTTGCTTTGGTTGTTTTTCGTTTGGTTGCTCGAGATGTTTTAATTATTTTTTCTATTGTTAGATGTTTGCTGTTGATAATTGTTTGGATGAGAAATTTTCTTAAGAGAGGGCCGCTCTGGGGCCCGCAAGGGACCTTCAACACCAGAATTATGCAAAACGTGACACTCCTCATCCAAAGACTTCAACAAATCATCAAAAGGGGGGAGGTGTGTGGCATCATCCCCACCATATTTCCCATGTGCAAAACCCCTCAACTTAGCGGTTGCCTCAACAATGTCATCCGAGAAACCGTAAAACTGCACGAAGTCTGCCTCAACCGCAGCGGCCAACTTAGTGTCCTCGGTGGACAATAGCGCCAAACACTCCGCGAAGCATTCATCCACCCTGGCTTGACGGGCTGGGAGTTCACTATAACGGGCCAACAAAGCCTCTGATCTATCAGATCTACTTATTAAAGAGGCCACCAAGGTCACCCAACTCAATTCCGCTCTAATCTTACAAGCAAATGTATAGGCAGTCATACTGTCAAAATGTAAGCAACGGTGATTAAATATTATTAATACACAAAATGTTCAACAACTTAAATTAATAATATATGTGTGTAACCAAAACAACAGTTTGACAGTAATTCTCTTACCAAATTAAATATCAAATCATAAGGTCTGTAAGAGAAACAACAAGTTAATTCAACAAATAGTACTGAACCTTGTTACATTTACTTAATTATTTTCCATTACAAATTTATTATGGAACCCCAAAAATTAATTTATAAATTATCAAAAACAAAGTGGGTATGGAGTCCCAAATATCAATTTATAAATTATCAAAAGCAAAGTGGGTACCTCAAGAAAATAAATTATCAACACACAAGAGGGTAGGTTGATTTTACAATAGAATTCAATATTCAATTTACTTTAATAGGTAAAAACAATGACTTTAACTTGAATCAATTAGAATATTACTGTCAATATCAAACAAACTAACCAATTTTCTTATATAATTGGTAACAATATACTTTACAACTATAACTTCTGTAGCGTGCACTGAATATGTTTATAATGTAAACAAACTTACAAACCCAAGATAGAAGGTTCAAGGTCCAAAAATAACTATGATTCAATTAAATACAATTAGGGAAGACTATTTAGTCTGCACCAAACCTATATTGTATACAACAAATAAACAAATTTCAATACAAAACTGTAACCTTCTATCCCGGAGTGACAATATTAAGTTGTGAGTTGTACACTTTATTTTAACAAATTGGAATGTAACTATGGGGGCTGTTCGCCTCTAACAGGACACAGCTAACTCTGAGTGACTCAAAATGTACTACTTTCCAACCCAGTATTCTCAACAATAAAAAGCAAACCGACAAACAATACAGCGTTCACTGTGAACGAGTGTCCTAGCGTTTACTATGCTCGTGGAATGCAAACCACGCTCTGCTACCAAATGTTAAATACAGGTCTTCTGGTCCCAAGCCAGGAGCTAACGCTGGGGCCCATAGCAGCGTTGGGAACTCCTGGACCCTGTCTGAACCTGTACCCACGAAACTGCCGTAACGCAGCAGTGGAAAGCTAGGGATTTGCTCCCTATTGGGAGAGATACCGGTACCTATCTCACAGGTGGCACAAAGGTTGGCCGGTGATACTATTCGTACTTACCTTAGATTCCTGCGGTAGACTCCTGGGCGTCGATCAATCTCGTGCCGTGAGGTTAGGGATAGGAGAATATATATAATCAAGGACAATAAGGGATAGACTGACGGCTGTCTGGACCGAAGAATCCGGCCGGCGTCCACCAGGCAGCACGTTTCCCGCAAAAGCACTTCGATGCGCGTGAAATATATACGAAACCCACTTTAGGGGCGCCCCACAACGCCGATTGCAAACCGCGGGCGCGATTAACAAATACAATCACCGAAATATCGCTCGATTACGTTATTAGAATACAAGACACCGATTTTCTCGCGTGTTCAATTCAAATTTTCTAACTACTCTGTTCGTGTCAGCTGTCAAAATCGTTGACAGCCCACGGACACGGTGTTGCGAGTAAATATAAACTCGGGACAGAACAATAATATATTGAAACTAGGTTAACGCGTCAGGCCGATATTGCAAAGTAAGGTGTTCGGTGGAAACACCGAACATTACTTAATAGGTCATTCGTCATTTTTAGCAGAAAAAAACTTTTGTGATGATATGTTTTTATATATACCAAATATTTGTCTACATAAGCGATTTTTGTGGGTATAAGAATATGCGAAGGGTAATCATCTTCGATCCACTGCTCATAATTAAAAATATTTCATAATTTGAAAGGTAAGGTTCTATACGTTCTATGGACATACATAGGCTATAATTATATTAAAAATGAAATTGAAGTTATTTTTCACTTTATTGTAAAAACTTTTTTGTATATGTTAACTTCACAATTTTCGAAGCAGAATTGATATTTGCCGCCATTTGCAAACATTATTGCATCTTCTGATAGGGTGATGAGTTTTGCGCCATCCTGTACAGTCCTGATAAGTGTACTCCAATTAGCTTAAGCTAACGAAGTCGTCATCAGGAAGTTAGAATTTAATTTAGCAGCTCTATGTATACCACATTGTTGGTTTTTCTGTCTGGTGGTGTCTGGTAAGCTAACGAAGTCGTCATCAGGAAGTTAGAATTTAATTTAGCAGCCCTATGTATACCACATTGTTGGTTTTTCTGTCTGGTGCCGAAATGATCAGGCTGCTATTAGTACTGATTCTGGAACAGGCAACGTGGAATTGCCCGTGTGAGAACCAATCTTTCTTTAAATCTATGCCTGCCACCCTTAATGACTGACCCTAAGATTTATTTATTAATCATTGCAAAGCAGACCTTAAGGGGGATTGTAATCGTTTAAACTCAAAGACATCGTCAGACGGTAGTGGTAGTCGAGATATGATAAATGATTCCCGAGAACATCCAGCAATCACAGTGGCCTCTATAATTTGTTGTGCAGTATTTTCAAAATAAACTGTTTATTTTTCATTCAAGTTTAACATCCCTTTATACCCCTTTGTGTTACAGTTTACATTTCTGTAGATCTACTATCATCATCGTTCTGCCCTTGTCCTTGTTATTTAGGGACACCGCAACATGTTTTTTTTTTTAATTTTCGCTGCCAATCGACACGCTATTATTCACTTCTTTTTCTTTCATATCATTTCTTTGGGTTCTCTCTTTCCCTCTCCATTTATCCATATTTTATATACTGCATTAATCACTTAGAGATAATGTGTACCTGAATAAGTAAAGTAATTACGTATTACTAAACAAGATTAAGTATCGTATTATGTCATTATGTAGAGTCAGCAAGATTGATTCATGACTCATCTTAAGCGTAATTTGCTAAAGATATTCTAATTTAACAGGTTGAATTTTGCATAAATAAATATTATTTCTTTAGCAATAACTATGTTATCGATTTAATAAGGAAGTGAAAATTTGTTTACTTAACTCGCTGTCATTTCAATGGCATTTTCCTTTTAATTGAAAAAATAAGCTTCTGTAACCAAAATAGTTCGTATATGTTTTTGAAATATAATTGTTCAGTACTTCTTTCTATAAGCAAACAATGCTGGACGACAGTTTATTCCAAATTAAAAAAATAATTTCTGCTTTATCAAAGAAAAACTTGTTAACTCCATTAAAAATCTATTGCAATAAGCACAATGCTCAAAATTGCAAGACCACGCTATTACCGCTAAAAAGAGCCAATTTCACACAGCTCTAACTTTCCAAGATGTAACCGTGCCAATAACTGACCGTCTTGAGCTTCTTGGCGTTACGTTGACAGCGACTCTTAATTTTGGCCCATACATTGTACACTTTGTTTTTAAAAATGATTGTTCTGTATGTTTGTATTTTTGTGGTGTACAATAAAGTATATAATAATAATAATAGCCTAGGACCTCGAGGCCGATGGGCCTCGAGGTCCTAGGCTGTCCGGTGGCCGGCGTCCTCCCCGCCGACGACACCACCACCTACGCGTCGACGGGGAGGACGCCGGCCACCGGACAGCCTAGGACCTCGAGGCCCATCGGCCTCTGACAGGGTCCCCGCTCCCGGTGGAAGTGTGCAGCGCATGCGATGGACGCAATCGATTAACGAAAACGTCATGCGCGCATACTTTGGGGCTACAGAGGGGGGAAGTAACCTGACTGCGTACCGTGGTCGGATGCTCTCTCTGTTTCAGGTGCTTGAGCCAGCTGTCAACGTGTCGGCCCAACGTCTATCGGATCAGGTGCGGGTCATCCAACGTAACCGTATGCTGGATGACGCCGTACTTGATAGACTGCGTGAGGAATCACAGAGTAGCCGTGTGTCACCTGCCTTGCCACCGGCCGCGGTGCAACTGCAACCCAGTGTTTCACCGCGACCCGACCATGTTGGCGAGGATGACGACGACGGGGCTATATCTGTGAGTACCCAATGCAATGCACGTTTGAGGAGCGCTTTGGAATGTGCATTCAGCGAGTATCGCTCCACACCGCCTGAGCTTAGACCTCGACTACCTCGTTTGCCCATGCATAAGAAAAATAGGGCGCTGGTGTGTGCTCTAGATTCGCAGCTGTCAAATGTTTTTGATAGCAGCAAAGACCTTGCCGACACCCACTCGATCTTGTACTGTGCGGCTGCAGCAGCATGTCGTGTAGCTAACGTCAAGTTTCCCAAAACTGACAGAGCTACACGACCAGCTATACCAGCTTGGCAGTGCAGGATTGAGCGTCGTATCGGTGAGGCTAGAGCACTCATCGGCAAGCTTATCTGCTTCAGGGAGGGCAACACTCGCCCTAGAGTGATGCGCTTTGTGAGGCGGGCGTTCTCAGGGACTGATATCAGTTCTCGAGATTATATGTCCCGCGTCACAGAGCGTATCGACTTCCTGAAGCAGAAAATCTATGCATGGGCAAACCGTATTCGTCGGTACAAGCGGCGAGTGGAGCGATACACTCAGAATCGCACATTCCAGAGCAACGAAAGGTGGGTTTATAGGGCTTGGGAGCAACCCAACCAAGGTGTGACTGATACGCGCCTACCGGATAATGACGCCATGTCTTCGTTCTGGCGCGATATTTGGTCGGTGCCTGTCAGTCACACCGAGGATGACTGGACTCGGGAGGTCGAACGAGCGTGCGATCCGATACCACAAATGGGGGCAATTACCATCAGCCCCCAAGATGTGGCTCGTGCAGTCCGCCCGTTGCCTAACTGGAAATCTCCTGGGCCGGACGGACTGCACAACTTTTGGATTAAATGGTTCCAAAGGTCGCACGCTCGTTTGGCAACTCAGTTCCAGTCTGCCTTAGAGTCAGGATCGCTACCTCAGTTCCTATCGACAGGAATAACCCACCTGCTCCACAAATCAGGTAGTACTGCGGATCCTAAAAATTATAGACCGATAACGTGCTTACCGACGGTCTATAAAGTCCTTACATCCATTCTGAGAGCGAAAATTAATCAACATATTGACAATAACGCCATCATGTCTGCTTCTCAGAATGGATGTAGGAACGGGTCCCGCGGTACTAAGGAGCTGCTCCTCATAGACATTGCCATTAGCCAACAGGTTCGCCGTTCCCGCAAGGATCTGGCGACATGTTGGATAGATTACAAGAAGGCTTATGACTCAGTGCCACATACATGGCTCATGAGGGTGCTGGAGTTGTATAAAATTGATGCAACTCTGCGCGCCTTCCTGACGTCATGTATGGGGCAGTGGAGGACGGTCCTTCACTATCCAGGATGTCGACAGATTCAGGAAAACAGCGAACCTATAAGGATCGAGCGCGGCATATTTCAGGGCGACAGTCTGAGTCCTCTGTGGTTTTGTTTAGCCCTGAACCCTCTCAGTACACTGCTGGAGGGTTCAGGTCTGGGCTATCGGTTGAGAAGAGGTGGTCAGGTCATATCACACCTCCTTTACATGGATGATCTGAAGCTCTTTGCCCCCAACAACTTGCAACTGATGAAGCTACTGAAGGTAACAGAAACCTTCAGTGACGCCATCCGTATGGAATTTGGTGTGGACAAATGTGCAGTCATGCATGTAAAGCGAGGGGAGATTATGGAATCCGTGGGAATACAACTCCCGGATTCCATACACCTTCGATCCCTTTCCTCAACCGAAACTTACAAGTATTTGGGTATGTCGGAAGCACTAGGCATCAATGCTACTGACGTGAAACAGTCGTTGAAGGAGCGCTTCTTTGGCCGCCTGAAAAGAGTACTAAATAGTCTTTTATCGGGCGGTAACAAGGTGCGCGCCTTCAACGGCTGGGTCATGCCGGTATTGATGTATTCTTTCGGCATACTCAAATGGACTCAGACTGAACTTGACGCCCTGGATAGGAGGATCCGCACGCTGCTTACCGCAAATCGTATGCATCACCCACGTTCATCGGTTATGAGACTGTATATCCCTCGGAAGTGCGGGGGTCGTGGCTTTTTAAATGCTAAGACCCTACACAACCGCGAGGTATGCAGTCTTAGGGAATACTTCCAGGCCGCTGACGTGGGTATGCATCGAGATGTGGTAGCGGTGGACAAGGGCCTTACCCCGCTCTCCTTGGCTAACGAGAACTGGCGCAAACCTATAGTATTAGATACTAATGACCGCAGGGAGGTATGGCAGAGCAAGGAGCTTCACGGACGCTTCTACCGGGTCCTACATGGGCCCGATGTAGATCTTTTAGCGTCCGTGGCCTGGCTGCGATTTGGTGACCTGTTCGGGGAAACCGAAGGTTTTGTCTTTGCGATTATGGACGAAGTTATGATGACGAACAACTACCGGAAATACATTGTGAAGGACGGCACGGTTGACATCTGTCGGGCATGTCACCGGCCGGGTGAATCAATCCGTCACATTATCTCCGGTTGTTCTAGTCTGGCTAACGGAGACTATTTGCATAGACACAACCTTGTAGCCAGGATTATCCATCAGCAACTTGCTCTTAAATACAATCTTGTGGAGACGGAAGTGCCTTACTATAAGTATGTGCCCGACCCAGTTCTCGAAAATGGCAATGTAACGTTGTATTGGGATCGGTCTATCATCACTGACAGGACTATTGTTGCCAATAAGCCTGACATAGTGGTGATGGACCGACTAGAGCGTCGCGCAATGATTGTTGATATAGCGGTCCCACATGATGAGAACCTCGTGAAGGCTGAGAGAGATAAGAAAAGCAAGTATCTTGATCTGGCTCGCGAGGTTGTCGACATGTGGGACGTGAATACAGCTATCATTGTGCCGATAGTCGTTACGGCCAATGGCATAATAGCCAAGAGCCTCGACGAACATCTGAGGAGGCTCTCGTTAGGCAGCTGGATTAAGGGCTTGATCCAGAAAGCGGTACTTCTGGACACGGCGCGTATCGTTAGGAGGTTCCTCTCTCAGGAGCCCTGACCACCGGTAGCTTGGACCCTGTTCCCGATACCGGTGGGCTACTATTTTTGTATTTTTAAATGTTTTTTTATTTTATTATTTATAGAATAATATTTAAAAATGTAAAAATATGTAATATAAAATGAATAAATGAAATAATAATAATAATAATTGAGGCAAAGGCTCAGCTGGCTGCCAAAAAGCTAGCCTTTGCATCCTTGCAAAGTTGAGAAGGTACTTCACGCCAGAATAGCTGCTCAGTTTATATCAAGCGCTAGTTCGATAATGCATGGAGTAATCACTACTCATCTCTGGGACGGATCTGCCAATAATAGCTTGATGCACTAGAGTCGATCGAAAAGCGGCCCAAGAGGCTTATCGGCGATGAGGCACCGGTTAAGTCAAAGCTCCAGAGCCTTGAACATCGTCGCCGAGTTGCCAGCTTGTCGGTTTTTATCGGTTACATTTCGGGGAGTGTGCGATGGAATTACATGATCTAATTCCACCCAGCCCATTTCATCGGACGACCAGACGTACGGCGATGCGTCATCGGTACATGGTGGATATCCCACCCATACTTACTACTACTACACTAAGAATACTTGTATTATACGTAAAGCTAAGGAGTGGAATTCCCTGCCGGAGCCTGTGTTTCCCGATAGCCACTATCTAGGCTATTTATGTCAAGAGTGAATAGGTTACTTCTAGGAAAGCGTGCTTCACCGTCAACCACATCATCGATTACCATCAGGTGAACAGTAACAGCAACAGAGTGACAGAGTAGTCAAGCGCGAGCCTAATTAAAATTTAAAAAAATCCCATGCCCGTATTGACATAGTTTTTAAATTATATAAAACGGCCACTCATGATGAACTTAATTCACCATGAGTGGTGTAACACGTAAACTTTTAATATTTCAAACGAATTATCGGCCAAATGGGTCGTGAAACAACTTGCTTGACTGTACCTACTACCAATACACAATTGTTGAGTTGAGTTGAGTGACTTATGCGCCGTGAATCAATCAACTGTAAACTGTGTAGACTACTAAGGCAATAGATATGTTCTCGTTCATCAAGGAATATTCAACATTAAACAGAAGAAATATAATAATTGAAAATATACCCACACTCTCGTCTAATGCAATATTACGTAATAACGTGATTGAAAAAGATCTACAATCAGACCGTTAAATCTGTGCCAGGGGCTTTTCTTGAGTGCGAAATATTCTATTCGTGGCAAAATTATCACGGCAAATACTTACTTCTACAATTTAATTAGAGTATTATGTGTGCTAACACATCGATTTGCCTTTTAGTATAATGTAATTGTATTAGATTATAATTTATTCTACACCTCGAGTTCTTTTTTGACTTCATCTTATTCTTAATGGGAGACTTAATAGATAGCATCTCAAACATCTTGCACAGCTACTACAATGTCTTCTTCGTCTTGAAAATACAACACGTGCTTAGAGTCCTTCAAATAAATGGAAATAAACTCAGAGATTTTACTGTCTGCAACTGGACTTGTGTTATCATTCTACATACTATTTCTCAAACATGCTTGGAAATTTGAGCATAATTTTGACAACCTTCTTCGAGATAAATCGCAATTGCTGTACTGGACAAATATATGCGCGCAGCGGCCGGCAAAAGTTGTATGAAAATCCATATCTGTCGTGTCTAAGCGGCCAAATAAATTCCATAGTAAACTCATATCTGTCGTGTAATTTAAAAATGGAACGATCTTTTTCGCCGAAGCATGGCCACCAAGGAGGTAACTTATTAAAGGTTTCATTTAAATTTCGAACTGGCTTGCAAATAGAACGCTGTTTATTGAAAAAAAAAAACAAATGAACACTAACGCGGAAACAATTATTGTTGTTCGTCATTGATTTTGACAAAATGAGTTCTAGGTACTATTTAGTTTAAATTTCCGCGCATATTTGAGAAAAGTACTATACAAGCCTTGGCCACAACTAGACATTGATGGACTTACGTATGTGTGCCTCGGCTTCGCCTCGGCCCACATTTACACGTTCGTCCATCAATGCCTCTTTTGCTGGCCGCTGCAGTAATGTACTATTTGTATATTTTTTATTATTTGCGTTTATTTTGTTTTCGATGATTTGTTTGATATTTATGACGTAATATCGATATACGCTTGCGTCGCTCACAATATCAATGGCATCTATGCTTGGTTAATATTAATAAAAACAATGCTACGTGCAGGGATTGAAAAAGCAATAAACTCAAGAGACAACGATGATTCAGAAAAAGAAGAGTTTTGGAATATCATGTTTGACATATACAGGAATATACTGGATATGTATATGATTACAGAGAAGATATTTCAACCAATGGTATGTGTAAATTCCGCTATAAAAGAAAGTGGGATCACCACCAAATTACAATTCCTACTACACAATTTTCGCAAAGCAAAGCCGCTTGGTAAAGCAATATAATAAATGATTTGGTTTAAAATTAAATACGTTTAATTTAATCATAAGTTTATACTTGTTCCAGATAGTATTTTACATTATATTGACAGCTTATCTTAGTTTGCGAAACCTAGCACTGATATTAACAATACGAATGTTTATAGCTAGTGGAGAAATAAACGTAAGTCGTTGAAGTACCTATTTAATTCAAATCTAAAGACATATTTATTCATAAGACTGAGAAGAAGCGCGTTTTGACAGTCTAAGTTATACATAAAGACGGTCGCCCGTCACCACTTCCTAGTATTTTTCTCTAAAAAGCTTCCCAAATACTCGTCTGTTAAGTTTGAAGAACTTATACAATAGTGTACAAATATAATTGGTATAATCATTTGTTCAAAACTAACATTCAACTACGTATTAACAATGTGAGTTGCGCATTTGTATCATGTGCTAATTTTATTAGCTATAAGATTATAATGTGTAAATGTTAGTTATTCCTAAATAGATTAAAATAACTTGACAAAGGAAAATAATACAGTATTAGGTGCAATATATAAAACAAAAAAAAACAAAATATTTACTGCACGAATTAAACTACACATGCAACGGTGGAATCTAACCATAGAACTGTAACTGAGCTCTTTCTTAGGTATGTCGTATGTTGTCACTTCTCAGAATTACTAGCCATTTGCAAAGTAACGGACGTTATCCTCACGCGCAAAGAGATGATCTATGGTTTGTACAGCGACTCAATGGCAACATTGCAGACGCTTGCAAGCCATGGCTCTCTCCATCCCCTAGCCGTCCACGCACGAGCCAACTTGGCTCGGGCATTGGGCCAGAAAAAAGATGTGTCTTTCTTTTGGGTCAAGGCCCACGCGGGCTTGCCGGTGAATGAGCGCGCGGACGAGTTGGCGGCATTGTCGTTACGGAGGAAGCCGGACTATGACTAGTGTCCGGTTTCATTCATCAGGCGACAATTCCGTCTGGATACGCTTGGTGAGTGGAACCGGAGATATGTGTCGGGCGAGACGGCCTCGGTGACGAAAATGTTTCTTCCGGACGCCGTGGCTGCCTACCGTATTGTACAACGGGTCAGGCCAACAGGCGTACTCACGCAAGTCCTAACAGGGCACGGTGGGTTCTCAGAATACTTGAATCGTTTCAAGTGTAAGGAAAGCCCATCGTGCACCTACGACCCTAATGTCGAGAAATCTGTCCCGCATATCATCCTAGAATGTCCGGTGTAAGCAAAAGAGCGCTACAACCTGAAACAGGAATTGGGTGTGGAACTGCATAGGGAAAGCGTACCAGAAGTTATGTCGGACAAAAATAACGACGTAATATTCTAATAGACTACTGTGTGAATATAGCCGAGATAGTGATTAGTAAAAATAAAACCTGATAAGACAACTATGTTACTATTATATTATGTATATAGTTCAGTAAACATAGGAAAAAAACACAATAATTGTAAAATAGCATAAGCAGTAGGATAAGACAATTTGTAATTTATGTGTAAAGTAGATTTATTAAATAAGTGTATAATGATGTATAGCAAATAAGATTATGTAATAAGAGTACCTACAATAATTAGTTTTTAGATTATTAAATAAGTAGAAAACAATGAAATGCTAAACAATGTAAATAAAAACCCTAGTAAAACAAATTATATCCCCATGGTTCTCAAGTGAAATAAAGAATGGAAATAGGACGCATAAGCAGTAATGAGCATAGGAAGTAGGTCATGAAGTGGGAGTATAATATATCTTTCATTCATCCTTCACCATTTATTCAGTGGGTGGGCCACTGAATAAATGGTGAAGGATGAATGAAAGATATAGTATGAGGAATAAAAGTGCGAGAAACATAAAAGCGAGAACTAGTATGAATGAGGATAAGATAAAACATAGGCGCCAATAACGTTGGTGGAACTAGTCCGAAAAAAAAAAAGGCCCTTCACCCACGTCCACGGCCAAGAAGTTTGGCGAGGGCTATAGGCCTAGACTATTTTGGTCCTATAATAATAACGATATACCGCCGCCATGAGAAGAGGTACGTCGCTCTATACACTTGTTTAGTGACAAGCGCTTCACCAGGGAATAGTTAATTCACTGTCATTCGATCCTGCCATAATTAGCCTGTGGCGTTTTAAAGCCCTCCGATGATCACCCACGACCTAAAACGGGAAAAAAATTAAGATTCAAAGATGATGATTACGCTTAAACAAGCTGGATTATTAGCAATGGAAACATTCACAAAGGTAGCAGAATTCTGTTACAATCAAAACTCTACAATGCTTATGAATCCATTATGTGTGTCCATATTATCTAGAGATTCAAGAAATTGATATACTCAAGTTAATAAATCAAAGCATTACGGCCACGGCCACGGTGGCCAATACTTGCCCGATTCTGATATGGCAAAATATTAAACATTATCTACCATCAAGATTTCAAGTATTTGCAGAAAATGCACTTGGTGGTGTCCCTCCAGATATTGATGCAGAAACATTAGTAGAAGACTTTTCTAACTTTCCGACTAGAGCACAGAGCAAAGTAGTAGCTGAAGTGCCCAATTTTGCATCCACATCGGAACCTATACGTTCAATTGTTCATTTAGCTGAATTACTTAAGAAGTATCCACAAGAAAGACGTAAACGATTAAAAAAATATGCTGTGAAGTCGGAGGATACATCTGGTTTTGGTCAGCCAGAAATTGCAGCCGAAATTGTATCTTCCGACTGCACAGCATAATTTTTTACTTGTTTACGTCTTTTAAGTTCATTTTTTAAGCAGTCGGATTTTTTATTTTTGCCTTGGAGATTCTAATCCAGCGCTTGCTTCGGTATACGATCAGAATCCCTTCGTAGCGTGTGGCGAATCCAACTCCATTTGCGACGCTTGGTCAGGCGGTCGATCGGGCTCTCATGGCATTGCTCCAACAGATCTACGTTGGTGATGGTCTCGGGCCAGTAAATACCGAGTATGTGACGAAGACAGCGGTTGACGACGACTAGGATCTGTCGTGAGATGTCTTTTGTGACCATCCACGTTTCACACCCGTAAAGCAGCACGGATTTAACATTTGGATAGAAGATTTTTAGTTTAATCCTTCGGGTCAGTTTCCGCGATTGCCAAACAGGTCTCAGCTGCGCGAAGGTAGCTCGTGCTTTGGCGATCCTTAAAGCGATGTCCGCTTCACTACCTCCAGTTTCTGACACGACGCTCCCGAGGTAAGTGAACTTGTGTACTCGAACCACTGCCTCTGTGCCAATCAGCAACGGTGAAGTATTATTCACACCAGATCTCATCTCTTGGGTCTTCCGGGTGTTTATTTTTAGTCCCATTTCTGCGGCTTCCTGACTTAAATCTTTCAATTTAGCTTGCATGTCAGCGTGGGTATGACTCAGCAGGCATAGGTCATCGACGTAATCTAAGTCCTCTAAGACGTTAAATAATCCCCACTCTATCCCGCGGCGCTTGTTGTCGAAAATGCGAAACAAAATCCCGTCAATCAAGAACTATTAGAAAGAGGAGCGGTGAAAGGAGACAGCCTTGGCGGACACCTGACGCGTGTACTGCTATATCATCCGAGATGAGGCCGTCGTGAGTTACTTTACAGGAATAATTCGTGTATATACTCTCCAAGAGACGGACAATTTTCGGTGGCAATCCTCGTCCAATGAGTCCGAACCGGTATCAAGTCCCGAAAAACGATTACGTAGCTCGAGCTGGAACGTTTTAAGGATACCCGGGTCACGCACTTTGCTCACGTCGAACCTTCTTCCGATCTTGCCGGTTTCTCCAGCCGCACGGGCCACTGCAACCTTAAGCCACATTTCACAAGCAACCACCAGATGGTGGTCGCTATCAATATCGGCACCCCTGTGGTTTCGTACATGGAGCAATGAGGAACGCCATTTGGCGCTAATGGCAAGGTGGTCAATCTGGTTCTTGGTGACTCCATCGGGTGAGTTCCACGTGTACTTGTGGTGGTCGCCATGTATAAATAATGTTACTCCAATGGTCAGGTCATGCTTCTAGCAAAACGCCACAAATCGGTCTCCCTTCCCATTACAAACGTGGAATATTGTGATTCTGTTCAAGCTATAAAATACATTTTTTATTTTTATTTATGATGGGTTTGCTCTTGACTCTAGTCTACAAAGGGTCATGATGAAGTCGAAAATTATTTAAACGGACGGTACATAAGTACATCGGAAGCGGTATGGAGATTGTTGGAATTTCCTATACATGACAGACACCCTACTGTAGTGCAGTTAGCCGTACATTTAGAAAACGGCCAAAGAGTATTCTTTTCACCGGACAATGTGCAAAGTGTAGTGAAAATCCACCAAAAACAACTCTGACCGCATACTTTGATTTGTGTTCCGACAACTTCGCAAAAACATTACTTTATCACGAAGTGCCCCACTATTATACTTGGGGTAATAACAAATTTTCTCGAAGAAAACGCGGGGAAGATGTCGCTGGGCTTCCCGGAAGAAAAAAAGATTCTGCTTTGGAAAGAGTATACAGTGTCTATCCTTCTCAGTCAGAGTGTTTCTATCTTAGAGTTTTGCTTCACCACGTACGTGGTCCCACCTCATTCCGGGACTTAAAAACTGTAAACGAAGTTGTCAAAGACCAAGCTGCTTGCCGTGTGAGATGTTTGTTAGAAAACGATAACCAATGGGAAAACACTTTGAGAGAAGCCTCGATTTCTCAATGTCCTTTGAAGCTGAGGGAGTTGTTTTTGGTGATTTTATTATTTTGTTACCCATCTGTACCACTTAAATTGTGGGTAAACTTCAAAGACGATTTATGTGACGACATAAGATACAGAATACGACAGCAAAATCTGGACTTCACTTTACCCTTTAATGATGACATCTACAATGAAGGTCTATTACAAATAGAAAATAAACTTTTAGAACTAAATGAGAAAACCTTAAGTGATTTTGGTTTACCTTCTCCAATTCGGCCACATAACAATGCATCGGATGTAATACTGACACGTTCGTACGACAACAATGAGTTGTCAGTTTTTATTAATGAAAATTTTCCGAAATTAGTTAGAGACCAAAGACAAGCTTTTGATGCAATTATTGACAGTGTCCTAAATAACAGGGGTAAAATATTTTTTCTTGATGCCCCAGGAGGCACTGGGAAAACGTTCCTCGCAAATTTGGTATTGGCAAAAGTAAGACAATCCGGGAAAATGTGCTAGCCGTTGTCTCTTCAGGGATTGCCGCAACTCTATTAAATGATGGTAAAACAGCACACTCCACCTTTAAGCTACCACTGACAGTATCATTGGAACAATAGTCAGTATGCTCTATACGTAAAAATGGACCGCTCGGGAAACTTTCACAAGAGAGATCTTTAATGATATGGGACGAATGTCCCATGAAACAGTAAACCGAACGCTCAAAGAACTCAGAAACTCAGATGCTGTTATGGGTGGTGTTACTTTTGTTTTTGCGGGCGATTTTCGGCAAACACTGCCTGTAATAACAAAAGGAACTCGCGCCGATGTTATCAGGGCATGCTTAAAATCATCTTACATATAGAGTTCCGTTGAAATTCTCAATTTACGAACAAACATGTGAACCCATTTGAGTGACAATTACGATAACGATTTTCCGCATCAACTACTGAATCTTGGAGAAGGAAAAAATTGCTGTCCTAACACCAACAGTACTAACGATGACATTAAACTTGACGATAGATTAGGTCACATACTACATAGGTTAGAACATCTGATAGACGCAATATATCCCGGTATTGAAAATTTATTGAAAAGAGATTATCATTGGATTTGTTCTAGGGCAATAGTGTCACCCAGAAACGATACAGTGAATGAGATAAATAAACTGATTTTAGAGAAAATACCCGGTCTAGTTAAACACTATAAGTCCATTGACACGGTGTGTAATATTGAGGATACAGTGCACTATCCTCAAGAATTTTTAAATTCTTTGAGCCCTTCTGGCTTACCTGCTTACAGCCTTATGTTAAAAGATGGCATTCCTATCATGCTATTAAGAAACATGAGGCCCCCCAACATGTGTAATGGCACAAGGCTGCTTATAAAAGAGTTGCGGGAGAATATAATCGTGGCGACCATTCTCACAGGGCCAGCAGTGGGACAACTGGCTTATATTCCGCGGATACCCATGATTCCGACGGATTTACCCATACCGTTTAAAAGGCTACAGTATCCCGTCAAGATCTCTTTTGCCCTCACTATTAATAAGTCCCAGGCTCAAACATTCTCTCTGGTAGGCATTGGCCTGAGAAAGCAGTGTTTTTGCCATGGCCAGTTATATGTTGGCTTATCTCGGGTTGAAACTCCTGAAAGACAATATATTTTGGTATCAAATAATAACATTACATCTAATATAGTGTACAGAGAAGTTTTTAACAAATAAAATAAACATAATTTATTCAATCATAATCGTTTCATTCACTCATTTGAAACCCGGTAATATAGCCAAATTGGCATGCAAGTACATAGGTGCACATACCCATGCAGGTACACATACCTAAATACAGTAAAAATATAACCCTCCTTTTGGCAGTCATGAAATAAATCATAGCACTCAGTAGGTACTAACCGAACCACAATCATAATTTTATCAGAAGTAAAAAATATGTTTACCGCCCAAGGAAGTGGGCTCGGGTCAGCTAGTGAATCAATAAATTGGAATATTAAAAGAGTAACAACATAATAATTAACAAACACATTCTTATTCCAAAATAATAACCCTAGGTCTGTGCTGGTAGTTTCTACTTTGCCGCAAAATGCCCTGGGTAAGGGGCTAAGGACTAAGAAAGATACAATCAAATGCAAATAAATATATCTGTATCCGCAGGGTAGTTTTTGTTGCGAGATGGTGGGCAGTGGCGATCTCATGGAGCGGATCTTCTGGGAGAAATATTGATCCTCATCTCGGGCTTGCCTTTATTGGCTGGTCGGAGTGAAGACTGACGGGGAACAGACCTTCCCTGCAAACGTGGTTGGAGGAAGAAGTTAACCTAATAAGATGTTGGTAGGGATCTTGACCGTACTTCCGAGATTATCCTGATGGCCATGGTATATCTCTCCACTCCTCAAGCACCTCCGGATATGTTGCCCCATTGGCCTACGTCACGAAAGTGCTAGCGATCTATGGGGGCCCATTAACTGAGTGTGCAAGTTAACCCCTGCCATTTTATAGCCGTGTAGTACAACAGTGGTCAGGCAGGGGCCATTAGTCCTTCCATAGTTTTAAGCAATAGATCCACTAATCCTCCCAAGCCCATAGCCCAATATATTTTGTCCCCATATTTTTCAACGGCCCTGCACCAACCTGTGATTGTGCTTGGGTGCACTTACTTAGTGCATACAGGGATAATCGTCGGTTGTTACATTTCGGGTGTTACATTTCATGATACATGTCTATCAAGGCCTCTACGAGCTGGCTTTGGCTCCTAGCACGCTTTTCAAAGATCCAGAACAGAACAGTCCGGTACAGAATCCAAAAAATGATTTTTTTTTAATTAATTCAAAAATTATTATAATTCAATAATAAAATAGTAATCATTAAAAACAAATCATTTATTAACACTAATTTAACAATAAGATAGTTCAATAAATTTTATAATAAAAATCAGCAGATCTAGGTTCTAGTTGGGGAATTAGATTGGGGTGCAATGTTTGGGGACACTTTGCATGGGCAATAGCCGGTAGGTAATATATAATCGAGTGTATAGATGTGTAACTTATCATTTAGTATCGCAGATAGTAGACGACAAAATTGTGACCAGTCTATTCTGCCCCACTGTGGGATGAGCAATGGGGTAGAATACAATAAATAAAATTGTTATAGTTACGGAAAACAACAAGCTGCATAAAGTATTATTAAATAAATAAGAAGATTAATGCTCAACATTATATAAAGTACTAGTTAATTACTTGCCTATCGATTATAATAAATAATAAAATAAAATAAATAAAATAAATTTATTGTGTCAAATAATTGGTTTACAATTGTTGTGTTCGGAATCTTCTTTTAGACAAATAATGCCTGTAGTAGAAGACTCCGCCCCTCCCTATTTTGTATAGCGTGATACTTAACACAATATTTTAAAATTAAAGTTAAAGTTTAGTTCAGAATACTAAATCTAGTTTAACAAAATAAGAATTTAAAAAGAGAGTATATTAAAGACTGTGTGTGTGTGTGTCTGTGTGTGTCTGTGTGTGTGTGTGTGTATGGGCGTGTCTGTCAGTATAAGTGGGTGTGTGTGTCTGTGTGTATGTGAATAATTCCGTACTATAACAATGCTTCTGTGTCCTCATACGTAAGTGGTTTTATCCACTTAACTAGTGTTTCTTGACAATCATATTTTATTTTCGAGTGTATATTTAGCTTTTTATTTATTCTATTATACAATTGAGCTGATCGTTTACTATATTGATTACATGCAAATTTGGTCTTAGTTGAAGGTATATCCGCTATGCTAAACTTTCTTCTTTTCGCGGTAATACCCGCATTAAAGGGCAAAGACATCGATTGACTTTAGTGTATTACGTTAATCGAAATCTAAATATCTTGATATTTAGATGATTTATCCAATCAATTAACTCTGAATTTTTAACTAAGGGGCGGCATGGCTTGTTCCTAGCTGCGAGGGAAAAACTCGGCGTGTCCAAGAGTTGCACTAGGGTGGGCTGTGTGTATGTCCTTGGTACGAACGATACGCGGGTGGAGTCTCTCGCAGATTTGAACAAGAGTGCGCCGATTTCCAGGGAGCCGGAGCAGACTGATCCTAAGGCGGCAGTGCCAGACTCTCTTCCGACCGCTGCTGCTATGAAGACAGCAAGGTTAGTGTTGCTGCTGTGAGAAAGTGATTTCCTTCTTAGCAATGTTTTACTGAAGGTCCGGGTAGTGTTATTTTCTTGTTTTGGTTTCCTTTCACCTTCATTTATTTCTTAAAAATTGTAACTTCCAAATTGTTTACTAACATTTTTACATGACACGTATTGTCAACTGTCACTTCACTACTGTCAGTTTAATGTCATGCGTTCTTTGCGGTGCGTTCCGTTTTAAGTTATAATTCCAATTCTGTATTTTATTTCTTTTTCTTGCTGCTATATTTCTTGTTTTTTTAATTATGTCAGTTCTGTTAATGTTTCCCGGACTCATCTAGTTTTTTATTATTATATATCAATGACGCAACCGGCAGGTTTACTGTTTATTGGTTTTTAGTTTTAAGATAGGATTTTATATATTTATATTATTATAATAGGAAATTTTATGTCTATTACAGATGACAGCAGTGATAACTTTAGTTTTTGTTCTTTGACAGGAAGCGATGACAGTTTTGTAAGCGTGCCTTCTCTTTCAGATAGTCATGGGGCGCCGTTTTCTGATGTTCCTAAGAATTTTAACGTTATCCATATCAACGCTCAGAATATTCCGGCTCATTTCCACGATATGCTGGCAAGTTTTGAGTGTGAAAACATACATGCTATTCTTATTTCCGAGTCATGGCTTAAACCCTGTCTCCCTTCAACTAGCTACTCTCTTCCCGGCTTCGTGCTCATAAGAAACGACAGGGCGGTTGGTGGTAGTGTAGCCATATATCTCCGCGCATACATTCCATTCTCAGTTGTCAATGTGTCAGCGCAGCCACCGCCATCAAATGCTGGTGAACATCTTTTTCTTGAGGTCGAGCTAAATCATTCAAAATTACTTCTTCGTGTTTATTACGGTCCCACTTTACGCATCAATTTCTTTTTAACCCGCGACGGAAAAAGAGGGTTGTTATATGTTTGAGGTGTGTTGCTGTGTATCTGTGTGTCTAACTGTGGCATCATAGCGCCTCAACGGATGAACCGATTTTGATTTAGATTTTTTTGTTGGAAAGGTGATTGTATCGAGAGTGTTCTTAGCTATGTTTGAATAAAATCAGTTCAGCCGTTCAAAATTTATGCGCGTTTTACTGTTTAGATCGTGATGTTTTTGCAAGAAAAATGTGTCGGGGGTTTTTTAAATTTTGAAATTTTACTTGTCATCTTTCAAAAAGCTCTTAGAAATCTTAATCCCTTCTTACAGTCATAGCATAACCATGGGTGATTTTAATACTTGTCTCCTGAAGAATGACCATCGTTCGTCTTCCCTGACAAATATTTCGGCTTCTAGTAATATTTCCATTCTTCCGCTTAGTGCGACTCATCATTTTCCAAACTGTACCTGTGTCTTGACTTGGTTTTTGTCTCTTCTCCTGATCGCGTCGCTAAGCATGGCCAATGCTCAGCCGATGCCTTTTCATATCATGAGCTGATTTTTCTCTATTATAAAATTCGTCCACCTAAGGCTAAAGCCAAAATTCTCAGGCAGCGCAATTTTGGTGGCATGAACATTGACAGTCTTTGCGGGGATGCCAGCAGTATAGATTGGTCACCTCTGTTTCCCTCCGTGTCGGTGGATGAGCAAGTGAATGTCTTCACGGCTAAACTTGTCGAGCTTTATGATGTGCATGCAAATGTTCGAGCAGTTAAAGTTAGACATTTGCCGGCACCGTGGCTGACGGATGAGATAAAGAGGTTAATTTAAAAAAAAGTTGAAGTAAAGTCCAAAATTTAAGTGACGGCCTACCGATGTTAATAGAGACAAATATGCCTCTATCCGCTACCTATGCAATAAGGTGTGTAGGAATGCTAATCGCCAACATATTCCTAACTCAGTCCAAAACAAAGACACATCCGAACTTTGGAATTTTCTAAGATCATTGGGAGTCGGTAAATCCCGACAAGGGGTAATTCCTAAAGATTTAGCCATCAATGCATTGAACATTCATTTTACAGCTTCGGCCGATTTTGATAGGACAATTAAATTGAATACACTGAACTATCTTTCATCTCTTCCGACTCCCAGTTATTCTCAATTTGTTTTTAGTCAATTCTCTGCATGTGATGTTAAGAAGAGCATTCTATCGATTACTCCCAATGCAGTAGGATGTGATATAAATCAGCCGTAAAATGTTACTCCCGGTATAACTTATTTCTTCCTACCATCTTTATGCAGACGATCTACAGTTGTACTCGCGGGCACCCCTCGGAAAGCTGTCCGAGGCTATCGTAACCATAAACCTTGATCGTATTTGTGATTGGAGCAGGAGGTATGGGCTTATGTCAAAGTCAAATCAAAGTTAAATATATTTATTCAACTAGGCCAAAAAGCGGCACTTTTGAACGTCATAAATAAATTAAAATTAAAATTTACAAGTAATAAAAGTTGATTCTACTGTGCATTCGGAAAAGTAGCTTGTTATGGAGAAGAATGCACAAGAAACTCCATACCTACTCTTTTTAAAAAAAAAATATGTCTTACAATATTTACATAAGTATATACATTAATAAATTCATATATGTGAGGACCATGCACCCAGAAAAGCACTACACACTATACTACGTACAGGTTTAAAGTATTAAAAGCATTAATTTTATAAATAGGAACATGTTTCTCACACTAATTCAACAACAACGGAACAGTATGCGAGTCAATTTCTTAAAAAAAATGAATATAATAACTATGAATATAAATTAACAAATTTGATTTTGTCTACATTAAAGATTGCCTTATGGAGCAGGACCAGCATGTTTCCAAGCATTCTTATCTTAAATATAATCATCTAATTTGTAATATGCTTGTTTGCAAAGTGTGCTTTTAACGAAAGTTTTAAATTTACTTTCATTTAGTTTTAATATATCACAAGGTATTTTGTTATAAAATTTAACACAGTACCCCATGAAAGATAAGTGTACTTTAGCTAGTCTATAAGATGGTTGGTCTAACTTATCTTTTTTTCTCGTATTACAATTGTGTCTATCACTGACTTTACTAAAGAGATGTATATTTTTCCTTACATACATAATATTTTCATAAATGAATTGGCAAGCAACTGTCATAATATTAGTCTTTTTAAATAGTTCCCTAAGAGATTTTCGCTGACTTAACTTATATATGGCTCTGACAGCTCTCTTTTGCAATATAAATATGGATTCAATGTCAGCCGCTCAACCCCACAGTAAAATACCGTATGACATAATGCTGTGAAAGTAACTAAAATGGACCAAACGCGCGGTTTTTACATCCGTTAACTGTCTTATCTTTCTAACAGCATAAGCGGCTGAGCATAGCCGACCCGCAAGAGATGTTATGTGAGGACCCCATTGCAATTTGTCGTCTAGAGTGATTCCCAGGCAAACTATTTAATTTACAAAGTCCAGCTTTTCGCCATACAGTATGATGTCGCATTCCGTACTTCTAACATTTGGCAATGTGAATCTAATACATTCGGTTTTTTTTTCATTTACCTGAACTTTAACTTGTCTGGCTTTTAATTATGATCTAAGTAACTCAAGGGCTGTATGTCTAATTCCATAGTGCTCGAGCTTCGCTGGTCGCACAAGATTCCAATGGCATCTTGTGCTTCCTCCCAGGCGTTAAAGATGCACAACCTGGCGTTGCACAACTGACGCCTGTGTCACCCTTGACACAGGCGTCAGTTGTGCAACGCCCTTTGGTAAAACCGTACTGTTGATCATAAAAGATGGAATGTTTGTTAAAACTATTCGAAGACCTTACTGAGAACCGGCAGAATTGACACTGGCCTATAATTATTGGCTTCTTTGCTATCCCCGGATTTAAACAATGGAACTACTTTACTGCAAAACCTTATACGTATTTCTTACTACTAGACTGTGTACCAAAATTTTTTGTTTAGCTAAAATGAAATCTATCATCATACACCTAGGTTAGCTAATTAGCTATTGCCTTATAAGCGGTAGCTAACCAAAAGCGGTCCTGGCGAGAGGGTTTCCGCTGGTAGTGTGTCCTTGTCTGACCTCTTGCTAGCTCAACTAATCATTGGGTTTGGTAGAAATGGTAGAAAATTTTATACTTTATTTTTATGTTATACCAAAACGAACAATTCATAGACTTTGAAACATATTTAAATATTTCTAGAAAAGTATATAAATATTTCTACAGTTCCTATATTTAATCGATTCGTTGTATTTTTAAAATATTCATTAATACTGAGTAAGAGTAGTACTTTTAAATGTTTGGGCCTGTTAATACTAAATGTAGGATGGTGGTTTGCGGATTTTTTGGCGGACTTTATTCGAGTGAAATTCAGCGGCTGCTAATATTATTTGCAAATTGATTCCTAGTGGAATATAATTGGTGTAGTTTTATTTCTCAACTGTCTACGCAACTGGACAATATGTGAAATCATAGAGATTTTTTGAGGTATATAAAAGCTGCCGGTATTTCAAAGCACCCTCAGAAGACTGCAGGGTCATCTAACGCCTCTCCTTCATGAGCTTGAGAGTAGGATCAGAGAGCTTTTTGTTCCAATCTATATGATGGTCTTGAAGAATGAAACTTGAAGAGACTTGGGATTTGAGGATTATTGAGTCTCCTCCTCTCTTCGAACTACAGATAACCCTTTAATACTCCATCGTAAACTGCTCAATTCCTCTTCGAGTTTGGTAATATTTTCGTCGGTCCGGAGTGTGCGTGTGTTGTACGTTGCCAGGTCCAGTCGTCGGTATTTGTTGTGGTAGCCGGATCTCGTCCGGGATTCTTAGCACACCTTGCCATACTGTAATCTCGACCGCTACCGTAGTCGAGGGTACAGGCTGCCGGGCAATAGGAGCTATGTTTTATTTGTGATATTCATGGGGAGTGCTTTGCAGGTCGATCTTCAAGGTTAAGCAACGCTTGACGAGGTCGGGCCGTGGATGGGTAACCATTTCAACATAACGAGTTTCCTCCGTGCCTCGGAAAGCACGTTAAGCCGTTGGTCCCGGCTGTCATTTGAAGATCTTTGACAGTCGTTACGAGTAGTCAGAAGCTTGAGATCTGACACCAGTCTAGCCAAGGTGTACCGCTGTTACCCAGTTACTGGGTTGTGGAGGTCAGATAGGCAGTCGCTCCATGTAAAACACTGGTACTCAGCTGAATCCGGTTAGACTGGAAGCCGACCCCAATATAGTTGGGAAAAAGGCTAGGCAGATGATGATGGGGAGTGCTTTGCAGGCGGGTTGGCGATCGCAGTATGGTTGTTACAAATGCACAGAAAACGCTGCTGCCTATTCTCTGGTTTTTCCCTTAGACGCCTCTTAGGACACCCACGGGCACACATGGGATGGTGAAATTCTTTAGCCCGACACCATGCGGCTAATGATGTAGATACCAAAAAATCTTTTTCTTTTATTAACTATAAATTAGGTAGATTTAGGTAGCGCAGTTAGGTAGCATCAACATATCGGAATACTTAAACAAGGTTTTACAATCAGTTTGTCCCGTGTTCTGTTTGATCATGGTCACCTCATTAGAAAGTGGCACACTACCAAAGGGAACCCTCTCGCTCGGACCGGTTTTTGCGCCATAGTGCACAGTCTAGTAGTAAGAAGTATTAGGTCTTTGCTTTACTGTGTTTCATGAGGTCCTTGATCGAGACTAGTGTTAAATATGAAAGCTAAATAGGGTGCAATAGTTTCAATGATTGGTATACACACTTTTACAGATAGTCCCCAAGGCAGCAGAGAGTGCGGGTGAGGAGTTTAAGACTGCTGTAGTTTTAAGAGGAATATTAACAATAAAGTTTTCAAATTCCTGAGCTACCTCTATAACTGAGTATATGGGGCCATGTGAAGTCGCTAAATTAAATTCAGTATTACGCTGTTTTTTCCTACCTGTTTCATTATTTATTATTTTCTAGGTAGTTTTTATTTTGTCGTCTGCTGACTTTATTTTTTTGCTAATATACAGCGTTTTAGCTATTACATACAGTATCGATTGACTTTAGTGTATTACGTTAATCGAAATCTAAATAAATATTAATAAATATTTAGATTAATTAGGCAAGCAATTAACTAGCACTTTATATAAAGTGCTAGTTAATTGCTTGCCTATCGAATGTCTTCAGTGTATTACGTTAATCGACATCTAAATATCAAGCGTAACAAACATGTTCTCGTATTTCAAAACAAACAGAAACGCTATTAAAATAATTGGGAATATACCAGCAGTTTCACCCAATGAAATTTTACAAAATAACGTTTTCGAAAATAATTTACAATCAGTACTAAGACCGTTTAATTTGATACTTAGTCTTTTTTTCTGCACAAAGTATTATATTCGTGACAACAAGATCATTTTTAATACTTATTTTTACAACTGTTTCCGAGTATTTGGCATGTTAACGTACCGCTGTATTATTTTGTATGCATGGATCATGTTTATCATTGAGGACTTATGGGACATATGGGCGGATTTAAGTTTATTTTTTTTTTCGTTCATAATCTTGGACTTCATTGTCTTCTTGATCGGGGACTTTGTAAACATCGTATTAAGCATCATGCATAGATACAATAATATTATGATGGTCCTGAAAATTCAATACTTGCTTAAAGTTTCACAAATAAATAGCTACGATCTCAAGGAAATTAGGATTAGTAACTGTATTTGGGTTTTTATTTTAAATTCTGTGTATTTAGGATTCATCATATGTTTTCATTGGGTTTTTTAATTGGATATTTTCGATATGACATCGATGTACGTTTGCATCGTTTTAGATATTAATATCCTATATGCTTTGCCATTACTTAAAATTATTGAGAAAATACTTCACATTTGGATTAAAAAAGTTCAAAATTCACGAAACCCCGAATACTCAGAGAGAGAACACTGGAACCAAATGTTTGCTATATACCTGAATATAATTGATATATACATTATAATAGAGGCAACGTTACGACCTATGGTACGTTTATTACTTAAAAAATGTTATAAGATTGAAGTACTTAAATTAAAAACTGACAAATTATAACCATTTTCATCTAATTTCAGATTATATGTTATGTAATATCAACAACGTACTTTGGTTTAAAGAACCTAGCAATGGTGTTAATTTCACTAAATAAATTTATTGCAAGAGGTGAAATTAAAGTGAGCAGTCGTCATGTTCAATCATATCATCAAAAATCATGAAAGAACTAACGAAGTATTGGTATTATCATCACCCGTCGAGCAAGGCTTTTTCGCCATACCAGAGGAGACCAAACTCACTACTTTTTAGGGCCTCCTTTAAATGCAAAGCTTCTCTGTCTCCGTCTGTAGAGTCTCACCTAGGTTCTACGCGAGTTCCTTCGTCGGTAATACATCGTTTACACTTCTTCAATCGTACTTTAGTAACCATTCAATTGTAGTCGTTGTTGCTGGCGTACTTCCTGTCGACTTTTAAGTGCAGCGACGTGCTGCAATGTACAATTCCGCACGAAAGACCATGGACTCGGACTTTTTAACGCGGAGTGACCGTGAGAAAATCTCTAGATTATTTAAACCACATATTGACGTCTGTGAGGAACTTTTATCCGAATAGCAATGTAGGTGGGATAATTCCATCAAGGGCCGACACCTCCACCAATTCTTTCCATACGTTCGCGAGCGTCTGGCCAGGACGTGGCTGGAGATGGATCATTGTGTTGCCCAATTTCTTTTAGGGCATGGTAACTTAAAAAGTAATTTATTTTCCTGCAAGCTCGTTGCGTCGCCTTTATGTCAGTGTTCTACATCTGACTGCGAATATATACAATCTGCACATCATATCTTATAGGAGTGTATTCTTTGGCAGAATGAATGCAATATTATGTTTGATAATGTACAGGCTGCATCTAGAGTTGTATACTTTACGGACCTTGTAGAAACTAGAACAAATTTTCGTGCGTTCAAGCGTTTTTGCTATACCTATTATTGGAATCAAACATAACAGCTCACAATGTTAGGACCCATTAATATTAATGATCTTTTTTATCCGTGGTGCTAGGCAACTGGGCTTATGCCAATTGTTAACGACCCTTTTTGCCTAATGGCCTTGGTTGTTCTGTCTCCTGCTTGGTATGGAGGGAAGGCTAAATTTGTATTTTTTCTTACTCCTCCGTTATAATTTTCTGATTAATTTCGTTGCGGGATCCAAGACAGTTAAATTCATTCTCCGGGACTTCGTCGAGCTTCATTCCCTCGGCGCTTTTCAGTTAGTCACCACTGTTGATTCTGACTTTCAGGAGTTGCAGTGATTTAGGAATAGTGCGGTGGGATTTGCCAATATTAAAATAAATCTTAATTAAAATGAAAATCTATTTTCAGCATGAACACCCAATCAGCCTGTAATTATAGCAACGTCTATTTGTATTGCAGTACATCTTTCTACTACTTACAACTCAAATTTACAACTTCAAGAATATCTTCATAACTATATGCTTGAGCGTGGAGTGTGAGAGATTCTATGCAGCAATGAGCGATGTTCAGAGTACATGTGTAATGCTCATGAAAACAAGAAATTGTTCTGGTTGGTGTGTCTACGTTATGTATGATTATTACCATTTACTTAGCTGGTAGTGAAGATCATTTTTTTTGTCGACTATATTCCTGCTTTTTCTAAACTGCAAACTGTTATTTTATATTTGTCTTAGTTATCGAACGGAGATTTTGCAAGAACATCCGACGTGTACAGAAGGCATCATTTAAGAAAATGAGCGCGTGCGGCTTGTTCATCATAGACGCCGAGCTACCTCTACTGTTGTCAAGCTTTATTACATCTTATACTATTGTTTTATTACAGTTTGTCTTTCTGTAATAAATTTATTATGTTTTGTTTAGTTGTGATATTAACGGACAAATTTGTTTAAACCGTATCTAATATAAGGTAGGTATAGTGGTTATTTTTTTCTGACTTTCGATCAAAAAAATACTGTCATTAATAAGTACGCTACTCTATCACCGAGGGTCAAATCAGCTCAATCGAACACTGGGAAGTGGGTCAAATTTAAATGATAGGATTTGATTGCAGACAGGTAGAGGTAAATAAAATCTTATAACAAAGAAAAATAAGTGCAGTGCCATGTATCTTTCACTCCTAATACCTGTCAATTAACGTGGTGATTAAATTATAATTTGGTCTTCTCTTTTTTCCTCCACTTCAGTCGATGAGTAAGTTTTTATGTTCACGACCTGACTTGTTGAACTTTACGACCATCACGCTCCTGTTCGGCCAGTTAAAGTAAGGCATTTGCCAGTGCCATGGCTGACAGTGGATATTAAAAGTATCGTGAACAAACACGCTACAGCAAAAACCAAATTATAGCGTCAGCCTACTGACGCTAATAGGGAAAGATGTCTCAATCTGTAAACACTGCAATAAGGTGTGTAGGAATGCCAATCGCCAATATATTCATGATTCTGTCCAATATGGGAAAGCTTCCAATGTTTGGAATTTTTTTAGGTTATTGGGGGTCAGTAAATCCCGACAAGAAACTATCCCTAAAGATGTAAATATTGACGCAATGAATAATCATTTTACTGGTTCGTCCAATTTTGATTGGACAAGTAAATTAAATACATTGAACCATCTTTCATCCCTACTGACCTCAGTTATTTTCCATTTGCTTTTGGTAAATTTTCTGCATGTGATGTTAAGAAGAGCATAGCTGCATATACCTCCATACATAGATTTCAACAAAAGCTGTAGGGAGCGACTGTATCAGCCGTAAAATGCTACTCCCGCTGCTGGATATTATCTTTCCCGTCATTTACCACATTCTCATCGTCCAATATCCGCCTTGCCATTCTCATCCAAAGTCCTAAAACGGTTAATCCACACCCAAATAAGCACCTTTTTCTCCAAAAATAATCTCCTTAACCACTTCCAGTCCAGCTCCGGCCCTGGTCATAGCACAACTACAGCGCTTCTGAATATTACGGACGATATAAGGTGCTGCTGCCATGGAGATGGGAAAACTAACGGTTTTGGCTCTACTGGATTTCAGTAAAGCCTTTAATACCGTTGATTTCGATGTTTTACTTGGCGTCTTTTGCACTCTTAACATATCTTCATCGTTTGTTGACTGATTTCGTAGTTACCTGTTTGGTCACAGACAACGTATTTGCATCGGAGAGACCTTGTCTTCCTGGTGTAGTACTTCTGTCTGGATATCTCAGGACGGCGTTCTATCTCCCTTACTTTTCGCAGTTTTGATTAACTTAAAATGCAACGAATTAATTTCTTCCTACCACCTTTATGCAGATTATCTTCAAATTTACACGCGATCTCCTCTTGATAATCTATCTGAGGACATCTTGACCATACATAGTGATCTGGCTCGTATATGCGACTGGAACAAGAGGCATGGACTTATGGTGAACCCTATAAAAACGCAAGTTTTAGTGGTAGGCAGTTCAAGGTTGGTGTCATGGATTGACTGGACGATTCTTCTCCAAGTTTTTTTTTACAATTCTGTTGTACCCTTTAGCGAGAAAGTTAAGAACTTGGAGATATTCATTGATAAGAACTTCTCCTTCTTCTCTTTTTCTCTTGGACTGCCCAGCTACAGAACGTTAGCCGCAAGCTATTCGCATATGCTGGATCTCTGAGAAGACTGCGTAATTTTCTGCCGACTGCCACCAAGATTGCGCTTGCACAATGTCTTCTTCTACCCATCCTTGATTATGCTGATGCCAGCTATCTTGACCTCACTGAACTATAACTTGATAAACTTGAGCAACTTCAAAATTTTTGTATATGGTTCATATTCGGTTTGCGCAAATATTACCACTTTTCTGAATGCCGCGAGAAACTCATGTGGTTGCCAATTCGCCTTCGCCGGAATGCTATGCTCATATTCTTTCCCTCCTGTATAATAAACAATTTTGCCTAGACCTGCTTCGAACACCGATTTCCGACACCGGTCACCGGTTATGTGACTCACACACGAAAGTTCTTAGGCCATTGGATAACGTGAAACTTAAAATGCCAACGCATTCCACTATCTTCCTAGATAAATCTTTTACTGTCCAGGCCGTTCGTCTATGGAATGCATTGCCTGTGTCAATAAAATACGCGCAATCAAATAATGTTTGTCACTTATTATTTGATTAAAAATTGCACCAAGTGCAACCCCATGTCGTGTCCTCTCTCCATACTGAGTCGCCTGGAAGTGATCGCAGAACGCGATAAGGCCGCTTGTTTTATGTTTGTTTTTGTTTCAAGTTGTTTTCGTATGTATTATTGTTTTTACCTTGGTGTACAATAAAGTAAATATAAATAAATAAATTCTATTCAATAACTAGACCCACACATAATTAAGTTATCAGTATTGACCCATAACTAATGAATATACTAAAGTGAAATAATGCAATGAAATAACAGAATGTAGATCTTAATGGCAATTAACAAGATAACTCACAAATGATTAAAGTACTAGTATTACTCAAACCTTGCTTATTGTGTGAATTTAAATTTTTACATTAATAGTCATCAAACTGTCTAAGGCTACAAACATATTTTCGTATTAGCTGTGTCCACGGCTTCGCTCCCGTCATCTGCCTACCCTGCCCTACTTACCTACCTACCTACCCAACTTACCTACTTGCACAGAATATTATTTACTTTAGGGAGAAGAATATCAACTTCATACAAAAAAAAGAAAAACAGTTTTGCTGTGCGTCATCTAGTAGCACTCCAAAGCAACACACCGAAACGAAAACATAAAAAACACACAAACACATTGACATTAGTAGTATGATTAGATACCTAAAACCTCATAAAACGTATTCTTTTTATCTCGTGCATTAGGTCCAGAATTATGTATTACTCTAGCCACGCCTTAAATAGCCCTTGAAGGTAAGTCGATGATTCGACCTATAGAGTTGACACCCCCTGCCTTTGATTCTCGTCAAACTTCTTGGCCGCCCTGAAGTTGGCTACAATGGCTGCGCATTAATAAATCAGACAAAAGAAAAACAGAAAAATGACAAAATCCCAAAACTGCTGGCAATTGGTTTTGTTAAAAATTGAAATAAAAAATTGCCAGAGTGTTAAAGGATAACAACACCATGGCAATTTTTTTTGGAAATATTTTCGGTTTACAAAAATGACTTTTGTACAGATTTATTATATGCATTGATTTTAAAACTATTTCAAATCTAAGAGAAACATTGTTTCCATCGAGAAAATATTAACAACTGTCGAAACATTAGACTGTGGAATCTAATGCAAAATATGTTCACATAGTCTTAAAAATTGCACACTCAAAGTCAAAGTCAAATATATAGGCCAAAAAAAATTAGGCAAAATTTTTTTTTAATTTGTGTATGACGTTCAAAAGTGCCGCTACTTTTGAACGTCATACACAAATTAAAATTTACAAGTAATAACAGTTGATTCTACCGTGCATTCGGAAAAGTAGCTTGTTATGGAGAAGAATGCACAAGAAACTCCTAACATACTCTTTTAAAAAAAAATGTGTCTTACAATATTTACATAAGTATAAATTCATATAATATGTGAGGACCATGCAACCAGGAAAGCACTACACACTATACTAAGTACAGGTATAAAATATTAAAAGCATTAACAGGTAAATTCATTAATTTTATAAATAGGAACATGGTTCTCACATACTTACAAATATTGCAAACATAGGTAAAATACCTAATTCAACAACAACGGAACAGTGTGTGAGTCATTCTTGAAAAAAAATTAATATAATAAATATGAATATAAATTAAAAAAATTGATTTTGTCTACACTAAAGATTGCCCTATAGAGCAAGACCAGCATGTTTCCAAGCATTCTTATCTTGAATATAATCATCTAATTTGTAATACGCTTGTTCACAAAGTGTGCTTTTAACGAAAGTTTTAAATTTACTTTAATTTAGTTTTAATATATCACAAGGTATTTTGTTATAGAATTTAACACAGTACCCCATGAAAGATGAGTGTACTTTAGCTAGTCTATAAGATGGTTGGTCTAACTTATCTTTATTTCTCGTATTACAATTGTGTCTATCACTGACTTTACTAAAGAGATGTATATTTTTGCCGCGAGAAACTCATGTGGTTGCCAATTCGCCTTCGCCGGAATGCTATGCTCATATTCTTTCCCTCCTGTATAATAAACAATTTTGCCTAGACCTGCTTCGAACACCGATTTCCGACACCGGTCACCGGTTATGTGACTCACACACGAAAGTTCTTAGGCCATTGGATAACGTGAAACTTAAAATGCCAACGCATTCCACTATCTTCCTAGATAAATCTTTTACTGTCCAGGCCGTTCGTCTATGGAATGCATTGCCTGTGTCAATAAAATACGCGCAATCAAATAATGTTTGTCACTTATGATTTTGTCTACACTAAAGATTGCCCTATAGAGCAAGACCAGCATGTTTCCAAGCATTCTTATCTTGAATATAATCATCTAATTTGTAATACGCTTGTTCACAAAGTGTGCTTTTAACGAAAGTTTTAAATTTACTTTAATTTAGTTTTAATATATCACAAGGTATTTTGTTATAGAATTTAACACAGTACCCCATGAAAGATGAGTGTACTTTAGCTAGTCTATAAGATGGTTGGTCTAACTTATCTTTATTTCTCGTATTACAATTGTGTCTATCACTGACTTTACTAAAGAGATGTATATTTTTCCTAACATACATAATATTTTCATAAATGAATTCGCAAGAAACTGTCATAATATTAATCTTTTTAAATAGTTCCCTAAGAGATTCTCGGTGACTTAACTTATATATGGCTCTGACAGCTCTCTTTTCTCTTTTGAAATATAAATATGGATTCAATGTCAGCCGCTCGACTTCACAGTAAAATACCATATGACATAATGCTGTGAAACTAACTAAAATAGACCAAACGCGCGGTTTCTACATCCGTTAACTGTCTTATCTTTCTAACAGTATAAGCGGCTGAGCTTAGCCGACCTGCAAGCGATGTTATGTGAGGACCCCATTGCAATTTGTCGTCTAGAGTAATTCCCAGGAAAACTGTTCGATTTACAAAGTCCAGCTTTTCGCCATTCAATATGATGTCGCATTCGGTACTTCTAACATTCGGCAATGTGAATCTAATATATTTGTTTTTTTTTATCATTTAGTACCAAATTGTTTGCCGTGAAGCAATTTTGGACCTGATGAATAGAATTATTCACATCATCAAGATTTTTTGACCGCCGATCTATTTTACATATCAAAAAAGTGTTATCAGCAAACAACACCATCTTCTGTTGATTTAGTAGTAATTGGGGTAAATCGTTAATATAAACTAAAATAGGAATGGACCCAATATCGAGCCTTGACTCTTTATGGTAATCGGTATAGGTTTGTTTTCGCCTCCTTGAGATAAACATTGACCGCGAACTTTGTACCATAGTAACTCACAAACGAGGTGATTCAGGTTTCATAGGTAATGTATAAGCATTTTTTTGTACCAGTACCAATTTTTCTTGCAACAAATTATTTATTGCCAATTTGCATACCAGATTGTATACTATGATATTATAAGGCATGAGTTAGAACCAAAAAATTCGAAGACGGAACATCTAGCAATCCGCACTGGGCCCGTGTGGTGGATTAAGGCTCATTCCCTCTCACAGAGAGGACGCCAGTGTCACAGTAGTGGAAAGATTAAAAGGCTGATGATGATGATGTCTGGGAGAGTCTTTTTCGATCCACCGTACGGCATGGATATTGTGGTTAAAAGACATTAAAATTTGTAAGATAATGTAATGAAAAGGCAATGAAAACTTACGATAATAAGATTATCTCACTGAAATTGATAAAAAATAATAACAAAAATGGATCAAAATGATCTGATATAATATCTAATCCAGTTATAGACAAAGACTTGACCTTCGTTTGACTCAATCGACATTAGCCTAGCTATCTAGCTTGACATAAAAACATGTATTCGTTTTTCAAAAACCGTTCCGTTTTATCAAAACTAAACAATAACGTTGTTAAATTCTACAATGACCCAACAATGTCATACAATGCAAATTTACGTTATTACTTGATGGAAAATGATTTAGAATCAATACTGAGACCGTTGAATTTCATCCAAAGTTTCTTCATGCGATCGAAGTATTCTATTCGTAACAACATTATCATTTCTAATACTTTTGTTTACAATGTCATGCAATTGCTATTTAAGCTATTATACCGCTCTGCCTGTATCGTTGAATTGATCGTTTTCATTATCCAGAATACTCATTCTTGGGGGAATCGCAGTTTGCTTTATTCTGCGAGTATGACTTTTGACGTCACCTTAGCCGTCATCGGAGATTTAATAAACAGCGTCTCAAACATCATACACAGCTACTACAATATCTTGTTAATCTTGAAAATCCAATACGTGCTCAGAGTTCTACAAATAAATAACAACGAACTCAGAAGTTTAATTATCTACAGTTGGACTTTTGTAGCCATCCTCAATATATTTTGTGTTTTTATCATTATTAGCTTCTGTTTTATTTTTATCATAACGATTTTTCATTTTTCGACGCTTTATGCTACCCTTATTTTCGATATAAACATTCTATATAATTTAGTAATATTTAAGTTATTAGAGAAAATTCTTCGTGTGTGGATTAAAAAAGTTCAGAATTCAAGAAACACCGAGGATTCAGAAAAAGAAGAGTTTTGGAAAATAATGTTTGATGCATATTTCAATGTACAAGAATCATTCCAAATTCTAGAGACGACATTTCGAAAAATGGTAAGTTTATTTATGAATATGGATATAAAATAACCATGACACGAACTTTACTTCTGGTATTTGACCTGAATGCTGCCAGGCTCGAGCTCTTCGTTTTTAAGCGTATCACTTCAAAACTACTGAGAGATTTGACTAACTTTTATTTTAAATTGTTTGTAAAAGAACTAATAAGGTTTTTAGGGAAAACATTGTAGATTGCCAGAAACTTGAAAAATGTGGGCAACAGTGGAATTGCTTTTTCTATGGGATTTTTGTATGAACCCAGAAAGGATTCATTATTGTTTTTCGGGGACTAATATCACTCAAAGTAATGCTTGTTTAGTAAATAATTAAATCCAAGTTGATTTCTTCCATATGGTTTCTAGATTACAGTGAGCTAATAATTTGACCTTGGTCAACGCGAAACAAAATATCCACTATCAAAACTTCATACAGGAGAGCAACATTTACCGCACATTTCTTGTTTAGTTGCAATGTGGCTAAATAGTGATTTTTTGAAGTTAATGCTGTACTTGAAACTAATTGAAAATAGCCTTAATTAAAAAAACATTTAAAATGATAAATTGTACACTTTTATAGATAATAGTACATTATGGTACAAGTGTGTAACGTTGGTGATTACCGCTGAGGCGCCATTGAGACTCGAGCCGTTAGGTGAGGGTCTTAAGAGAGCCGAGGACGGTAATCATCAATACACACGTGTATCATATGACGTTTTTCAACACACTTGTGAAGAAAATAATACAAAAAAATCATTTCCAACAGTGAAAACGGGTTGTGAAAATTTTTTGGCCGGCAAAATTAATCAGTTTTCCTATGCGCGCGCATCTAACAATGGCGACCGCCCATAGACTAAAAATAATGTTATTTTTTTTTTTGGCTTTTCGCGGATAGCGTTTTAGCCACGTACCAAAAGGGGAATTTCAAGTTTTCTTTATAAAACAAAAATTATATTTGAGTGAACGTTTTATTTATTAAACACGTACAAGTTGAAATTATCTATTCAAATACGAAGTTCCATGAAATGTGTTGCATTGTACTATTGAGCACGATCTTTTTTTGTATCAAAACTTTTTTAAGAACAAAGCAACTCAACCAATAAATAAAAAAAAAGTCTCTTTATCTCACTTGTGAATAATAGTAATGAAAAAGTCACAGTTTGATAACAGGTGTCATTATGTGCCTAATTGCGGTGAAATTAGAGCCACTTTATGAGCAAGTGTGTTGAAAAAATATGAACAGTTATGTATTATATAGTTATAAGTCAACAAACAAATAACAATCTCCTTTAGACAGGACAAGGTCTGTCGGTTTGGCTGTTTGGCCCCAAAATAACAATCTCCTTTAGACAGGACAAGGTCTGTCGGTTTGGCTGCAGTTATTTTATTTTTTTCAGGTTGTTTTTTATACGGTATATGCAACATACCTTAATTTGAGGAATCTCTCTATGGTAATATCTGTAAGCAGCCACCCTAATGTAAGTATTCGAAAAAGCATATCAAATTCCTACGTACCATTTGTGAGATCTTCATTTCATAGTATAAAAAATAACATCCATTGTCATTAATTACACATAAAATAAGATCAAATAAATAAATGAAGAAACATCAAATCAAATAAATTAAAACCAACCCAAATCAATATTAATACGTTAATCTCCTGCATTGATATAGTGGCATGTCTGCCAAATTATGCAGGATGAAAGGGCAGTTCAGCGTTCCCACAATCATCCCCATTTCAGTGTTGGAGGTGGCTCGTACTCTACTGTAGTAGTAGCAGTCATAGTAACTTGAAAGCTGTCGGTGTACGCCTCAGACGCTACAGTATCGAGAAAGCTACATCACCGCTCTGAAAGCATAATTGTACTTGTAGCGGCATCAACGCCGCCACTTACAAACTAATGACATGACGTCACACAAACACTGCATCGCGCAAACAATAATTTAGACCCGATTTGAACACATACAACAGACTGACAATAAACGTTGGGCAGTTACCCGGACCAGACACAACACCCGTCTGGTCGGAAGATCCTCCTTTATCCAGAGACGTTTGTGGGACTTTACAACCTGTTCCACATACCTGAAAATACTGAAAGTGGATTGCGTTGCAACGTCTATTTGGTAACACGGTAAACATGGTGTTATTTGCTGATGACACATCTTTAATAAATAGATATACTTGTCAGGTTGACGATGTAGATAACGCCCTACGGCAGGTTCAACATTGATTCGATGCCAATAATTTAGTTTTAAATGGTATTAAAACTAAGTGCGTAAAATTTGCCTTGGCGAATGTCAAAAGTACTGATTGTGACATTATATTAAACAAGAAGCTAGAATTTGTTGATAAAACTGTTTTCCTGGGGATCACCCAAGACTCAAGGTTGCAATGGGGTCCTCATTTAATATAAATGTTGGTGGTTTCAGTAGATTTAAAGAAATTTACAAATTGTTGTGCATCTTTTTTGTTATCTCTAATAAGTCCATGTGTAGTCTCAAGCGTGTAATCAGTATTATTTCGTTTATTCCTGTTCGTTATATTGTTTATAATTTGCCAAATCGTCTTCATTTAATTTTTTGCTAATTTAACCTTATTGCTAATGTACTATCACGGTCAAAATCGCAGTCATAACTTCACGAAACTATAGCATAGCCAATCAGTTCCACTTACGACCTTCTTCTATAGACACATAACACTCATGCACACACCTATATATCGAACTCTTTCATAATGAACCAATGAGAACGTGACATGGCCACAACGTCATACTATTTATAAAATCACAAAACATGTGGGTGTTTCAAATCCATCCTCATCGTAGTAGATATTATAATATAAAACAAACGTTTACCTAAATTTTATAACAATGTGGGTAGATTTCAAACACAATACCCACACGTTTTGTCGCCAACATCGATCGCACTTACTATCCCGTATCTATTCATCATGAATTCTAGAGAGCGCGGTAGATAATCATTTACCTTTAAGTTAGAATCAGGTACTTAATTTCATTGCAATTCGTAAGTGTCCATCTGGCCTAGCGGTTAACAGTGCTAAATAAACCACGTTATGGCTGGTTCGAATCTAGTAACATGAAAATTATATTATTGTATTTAACTTCATTTATTATTCTATACACATTTTATATATTATTTTTAACTTAAAAATATTCAAATTATTATTATTAAAATTTAATAAACTTAATTTATGAATATCTATTTCTTAATTTAAATTGAATGCCTAAATATTAATAAATCTTAACTATATTTTAATGTAATCTCATAAATGATAGAAAAATATTAAATGCCGTAGCATAATAATTTTGTTATCCTTTTAATAATATTATGTTCGTCGCTGCATTAATTACTTTATATAATGACCTATTAGTATTCAGTTGTGCGTAAGATTCGCGTTTAAGTGTTTAGTTAATTGGATCTTGAGCATTGCATTTGAATGAGGGTAGAACTTTTTATTTTATTCGGTAAAATCACCGAAGATGAGGGTATATTGAAACAATATGAATTGCTTGAAGAAATACTTATAACTCGGAATTTTAATTCGATTCCAGATTTGACAATTTCAGTGTTGCAACGTTATGGCAAGTACTAAATAGTGACGTTGCAAAATTATTCGATATGGAAATGGAATATTTCCGGATCGATTCTTCTCGTTTATAATTTTACTCTCGTAAACTAAGTATATCAGGAAATTAAATATTTCTGAACCGATAACTTAGTTTTGACGATTAATTAACGATCTGAGACTTTTTTTTATAATTGTGTGTGAAATAAATAAAAAAATGTGATCATGAAGGAACATGACAAATAAAACAGATAGATTCACTCAAAGTTCACAAAAAACTATAAACGTAACAACAAACACAACGAACAACACTTTAACAAAAACCCAACAAAATATCGATTCGCAATGAAATAAGATTTTCGTGCAGTTACACTGGGAGAATGAAGCCGAATGACACGATAAACAAAATGGCGATAGCTGCACGAGCGCGCACGGGTTGCCAATACTGAAAACTATTGAGGCTCTTGTAGTATAAGTTTTGTTTTTAATATAAAAACAAAAATATTAACTTTTTATAAAATAGAGCAGCGATTACTAATTAATAAATAATTATTATGAATGATTATGTATTTATTTAAATAAAAATCAATAATTTAGTCTTTAATTGGCACACTGATGGCACACACACTGATTGTTTATCGATTTTTGTGTTCATCACTACACTATTATATGTGGTATCATTATTTCACAAAATGACAGTAGCTAATATCAAATCTGGAATCGAATTAAAATTCTGACTTATAGTACGACGTTGTTGGTTGGTGAACTTTATTCAGAGCGTTCGAGATATTATAATGGCGGTGTTTATTTGAATATCATAATGCAAGCAAATATAAATTTAGAAAATAAGGCAAACATTGTTGCCTTGCATAACAATAGGCTAAATACAATCACAAATTTCTGATGTAACCGGATTATGTGTAAGTTATATTATAAAAACAATGTGATGATTTGTTCAAATATGGTGTATGATATTTTTGTGTCAAGTAAGCAAATAAATCACTTTTTTGAAATGTTTAATTGGTGTTTTTTTTTTATTTTTAGAGGAGAACTGTGATTCGTTGAATAACAAAGTTTGAGGAAGAAGGAAGTCTCAAGAGTCGTACATGAAGTGGCAGACCACTGCTTATAATTCAGTCTCAATGAAGTATTATGGTGAATGAATATGAAAACAATGGTTTTATACCAACTAGGCGTTTTGGTAGTAAATTCGAGACGTCATTGCGCACTGTTAGCCGCGCGCTCCGAGCCGAAGGAAATAATTGACTTAATGTAGTATTTTAAATCAGTCTTTGAAATCTTTTAACATGACCCACCGCCTTATGTTTTTCTTTTACCCTCACTGGGGTAGTACTTATAAAATGTTTGCATAGTGTTGTTATTTTAGTGACAATTTGTCTTAATGTGAATAAAGATATTTAAACCGATCTAAGAACCAATATGTAAAAAAAATTGTGTTACAATATTATTACTATTAAATTTATTGTTTTGTCTTTTATTTAACTTTTTTCTTATTTATTACATTTTTAAATATTTTTACAAAACACACAAAAAAGAAAAACATTTAAAAATATAAAAAATAGAGGCCCACCGGTATCGGGAACAGGGTCCAAGCTACCGGCGGTCAGGGCTCCAGAGAGAGGAACCTCCTAACAATACGAGCCGTGTCCAGCAGTACTGCTTTCTGGATCAGGCCCTTGACCCAGCCGCCTAACGAGAGCCTCCTAAGGTGTTGGTCGAGGCTCGTGGCTATTAAGCCATGGGCTGACACGACTATCGGTACAATGATCGCTGAGTCCACATCCCACATGTCGACAACCTCGCGAGCCAAGTCAAGATACTTGATTTGCTTATCTTTCTCGGCTTTCACGAGGTTCCCGTCATGCGGGACAGTTATGTCAACAATCATTGCACGCCTCTCGATTCGGTCCACCACCACTATATCAGGCTTATTAGCGATAATAGTTCTGTCAGTGATGATGGACCGATCCCAGTACAATGTGATATTGCCATTCTCGAGAACTGGGTCGGGCACATACCTGTAGTACGGCACCTCCGACGCCACAAGAGTGTATTTCAGAGCAAGTTGCTGATGGATAATCCTGGCTACAAGGTTGTGCCTATGCAAGTACTCTTCGTTAGCTAGACGAGAACAACCAGAGATAATGTGGCGGATCGATTCACCCGGACGGTGACATGCCCGACAGATGTCAACCGTGCCATCCTTTACAATAAATCTCCGGTAGTTATTCGTCATGATAACTTCGTCCATAATTGCACAGACGAAACCTTCGGTTTCCCCAAAGAGGTCACCGAATCGCAGCCAGGCTACGGACGCTGATTGATCTACTTCGGACCCATGTAGGGCCCGGAAAAAGCGTCCGTGAAGCTCCTTACTCTGCCATACCTCCTTGCGGTCGTTAGTGTCAAGCACTACAGGCTTGCGCCAGTTCTCATTCGCCACGGAGAGCGGGGTGAGTCCCTTGTCCACTGCTACTACATCTCGATGAATACCCACGTCGGTGTTTAGAAAATATTCTCTGAGATTGCATATCTCGCGGTTGTGGAGGTTTTTGGCATTTAAAAAGCCTCGGCCTCCACACTTCCGCGGGATATACAATCTCATGACTGACGATCGTGGGTGATGCATTCGATATGCAGTCAGCAGTGTACGGACCCGCCTATCCAGGGCGTCAAGTTCCGTTTGAGTCCATTTGAGTATGCCGAAAGAGTACATCAGCACCGGCATGACCCAACCGTTGAAGGCGTGCACCTTGTTTCCGCCCGAAAGAAGGCTATTGAATACCTTATTCAGGCGGCCAAAGAAGCGTTCCCTCAACGATTGCTTCATGTCTATAGTACTGATACCTAACGCTTCCGACATACCCAAATACTTATAGGTTTCGTTTGGAGAGAGGGATCTCAGGTTTATGGAATCCGCAAGTTGAATTCCTACGGATTCCACAATCTCCCCTCGCTTTACATGCATGACCGCACATTTGTCCACACCAAACTCCATCCTGATGGCGCTACTAAAAGTTTCAGTTACCTTTAGTAGCTCCATCAGCTGAAGATTGCTGGGGGCAAAAAGCTTCAAGTCATCCATGTAAAGGAGGTGAGATATAACCTGACCACCTCTCTTCAACCGATAGCCTAGCCCTGAATTCTCCAGCATCATGCTTAGAGGATTCAAGGCTAGGCAAAACCAAAGTGGACTCAAACTATCGCCCTGGAATATACCTCGCTCGATCCTTACAGGTTCGCTATTCCTCTGGATATTTCGACATCCTGGATAGCGAAGGACTGTGCTCCATTGCCTCATACACGACATCAGGAAGGTGCGTAGAGTTGTATCTATTTTATACAATTCTAGCACCCTCATGAGCCATGTATGCGGCACCGAGTCATAGGCCTTCTTATAATCTATCCAACATGTCGACAGATCCTTTCGGGAACGCCGAACCTGTTGGCTAATGGCCATATCAATAAGGAGTAGCTCCTTAGTACCGCGGGACCCGTTCCTACATCCATTCTGAGAGACCGACATGATGGAGTTATTGTCAACATGTTTATTAATTTTTACTCTCAAAATGGATGTAAGAACCTTATAGACCGTTGGTAAACATGTAATTGGTCTATAATTTTTGGGTTCCGCGGTGCTACCAGACTTGTGGAGCAGGTGGGTTATTCCTGTTGTAAGGAACTTGGGTAGCGAACCAGACTCTAAGGCTGCCTGGTACTGAGATGCCAAACGAGCGTGCGACCTTTGTAGCCACTTGATCCAAAAGTTGTGCAGTCCGTCCGGTCCTGGAGATTTCCAGTTCGGCATCGGACGGACTGCACGGGCTACATCTTGGGGGCTGATCGTGATAGCCCCCATTTCTTGTATTGGATCACACGCTCGTTCGACCTCCCGAGTCCATTCACCTTCGGTGTGACTGACAGGCACCGACCAGATGCTGCGCCAGAATGAAAACATAGCGTCATCATCCGGCAGGTGCGTATCAGTCACACCTTGGTCGGGTCGCTCCCAAGCCCGATAAACCCACCTTTCATTACTTTGGAATGTGCGATTCTGGGTGTATCGCTCCACTCTTCGCCTGTACCTACGAATACGGTTTGCCCATGCATACACTTTTTGCTTCAGGAAGTCGATGCGCTCTGTGACATGGGATATATAGTCTCGGGGGCTGACATCAGTCCCCGAAAACGCCCGTCTCACAAAGCGCATCACTCTTGGGCGACTATTGCCCTCCCTGAAACAAATTAGTTTGCCGATGAGTGCTCTGGCCCCACCAATACGACGTTAGATCCTGCACTGCCAAGCCGGTACGGCTGGTTTCGGTCGTGTAGCTCTGTCATCTGCAAATTTGACATGAGCTACACGACATGCCGCTACAGCCGCGCAGTACATAATCGAATGTGTATCAGTGAGGTCTTCGCAGTCATCAAAATAGTTTGACAACTGCGAATCCAGAACAGCCACCAGCGCCCTATTTTTGTTATGCATGGGCAAACGAGGTAATCGTGGCCTAAGTTCGGGTGGCATGTAGCGATAATCCCGAATAGCACACTCCAAAGCACTCCTCAATTCCTCATTGCACTGGGTACTTACGTTTGTAACCCTGTCACTACTCTCCACGTCAGCATTGATGGCAATATGGTTTGACTGTGGTGGTACCACAGCCTGCGACGATGGGGCAGTGACACGGTTACCCATTTCCGTTCGGAGGCGATCAAGTACAGTATCATCCAACATACGATTACGCTGGATGACCCGCACCTGATCCGAAAGTCGTTGGGCCGAAACGTTGACGGCTGGCTCAAGCACCTGAAACAAAGAGAGCATCCGGACACGGTACGCGGTCAGGTTGTTTCCTCCCTCTGTAGCCCCAAAGTATGCGCGCATGACATTTTCATTGATGGATGGTGTCCATCTCATGCGCTGCACACTTCCGCCGGGTGCTGGGACCCTATCAGAGACGGGTAGGCCTCGAGGTCCTAAGCGGTCCGGCGGCCGGCGTCCTCCCCGACGACGCGCAGGTGGTGGTGTCGTCGGCGGCGAGAAATACTCGTCGCTCGAGCTCGACACAACTGCCGCGGCCGATGTCACAGCACTCACGGTGGGGCTGGGTTCCGGCGGCGGCGAGGCGGAGCTGGGCGACGAGGCCGGAGGTGGTGGGCGTGCATTGCGTGCTGCAGCTCGCGTCAACATGACGTCTATTCCATTTTTCTCGTTTCTTGTTGTAATTCGGTCATTTTAATTCGGTTAATTCGGTCAGCTTTCATTATATTATTTTTTAGTTTTTTTTTTTTCTTGGTTTCATTTTGTTTATTAGAATTTAGGTAGTTAAAATTAAATATATTGTAAGAAATTACGAAGAGAAAATTTTTTGGCAACCGTCTGTCAAGTTGAGCCACAGATTATTGTTATTGTTTTAATTATTAACGGTAATCTATGTAAACATAATGGTATCATATTATTTAAATCAATGGTTGGTTGGTTTTGAAACAGGGGATGCCCTGGCAATCGTAAATATTTAACATTCTATTGTTGAGGTTAAGCTCCAATCCTCTTTTCCTAGAGAAAACGAAATAATTAAGCTATAGCCTCAATAATAATACTTATCATATTATTATTCAAAAATTAAAACTTAACTAGATTTTTTTTATCTGCCTACTATTTAAATAAGTTGTAATAATATTTATTAAATCAATAAATTACTTTATTTTGAACATGTTTTCTTTTTTAATGGATTGGTATAAACAATATTAACAAAGGATGCATAAAAAACTTTTGTTTTTTATTTTTTAACTATTCTAAGATGCATTCCTTTCGTGTAACTTACTAGTCATTATTTGTTACCATGAGTATAGGTTACCAAAAATACAAAAATGATCATTGTGCAACCGAGATTTGAACTCCCGTGAGAGTTGCGCTCTCTCATAAGTCTGCCACGAGCAACGATTACTACTAAGACGAGTTTTAGACTTAGTTTTGAACCGGCTCGACACGACTTTTGTTGTTATATATAAGTGAAACTAGTAAGTATATATTTTTTACTTTGTGTGGCGTTGACCACGTCCACTGACAACGCAATAGACACCATACATCACTGTATGATGAATATTGTTTGCATTGAAACATCACGCACACAATTATATGCACAGAACCGTACAGGTGACTATAAACATTGAGGTCTGACTGCAATTTTGACCCTCGACTGTACAAGGCCTTAGCTGCCTTACATATATTTTAATAATTCTTGATAAAGTAGCAACATACTTATTAAACGTTTCAGTGTTTATACAAGGTCATATAGCTCGTAAAGTCTTTCCCTACTTTTTCTAAGTCCTTTAGTCGCCTAGTCACTGAATAAAAACTTAGGACATATAGTTTTAGTTTTCTTCTTAAAAATGTTGTTGAACTCTGTTTGAACCACTGAAAAACTTCTTATGAAATATTACCATAGTTCATTGTGAGATCCTGATCGCTTAACTTACTAATTAAAGTGCTGTTAAATTTATTTAATTTACCGGATGTTATAGGTGTGGATTGAATCTGCATTTTTTGTATTAGTATATTGGACTCAAAGGTACTATCAGTAGCCCACTATAATTCGAAGGCAGATAATTTATATTGGATTTGTCTAAGTAGTCGCAGAAATAAAAAACATTATCAATACATGTAGCAGTAGTCGGTGTAGTTCGGGTTGGTTCCATAAACACATGTGACAAATGAAATGATTTAATGAGATTTAATAACCTACTGCTCTATAAATTATCTTCTAAAATATGCATATCAAAGTCACCACAGACAATTACAAGTTTATTATCCGTTGCAAGTTTAGCCAAAACATCTTGCATCACTGACTCAAATATAAGAGTTGTTCTTATACTTAGGGGGTCAGTAAACGCACACTATGACATGCTTATCCAGCTCAACACAGGGCAGTTCAACACTATGTTCAACTGATAGATCTACTATATCTTTACGAGGTTTTGATTTAATATCATTTTTAATTAATACTAGAGGACGCCTCGCGGTTTCACCCGCGTAGTTTCCGTTCCCGTGGGAATACAGGGATATAAAGTAGCCTATGTCACCTGGAGATAGAGTAGCTTCCCAACGGTGAAAGAATTTTTGAAATCGGTCCAGCAGTTTTGGAGCCTATTCGGTACAAACAAACAAACAAAAAAATCTTTGCTCTTTATAATATTGGTATAAGTGAACCCCCACGCAACATAATATTTAATTTAAAACAACTGCCCACAGTATAATTGATTAGCATTGCATAATCTTTCAGCCAATGCTCATTGAAAGAAACAATTTCAGACATTGTTTTTCTAAAAACAGTTCGATTGCCAATTGCTTCGAACAAAACCCTGAATATTCTGATGGAATAATTTCAAGGAATTCGGCTCAGATCTTTTTATGAAATGAATATTTTTGCAAGCAAGAACGTACTTTCTTGATGTTGGATATACTTGTAACTATTCCGTTATTGGTACTCTCCCTTGTCCTATAAACTAGTTTAAAGAATAAATATTAATAGCATTTTTGCTAACGTTATTCAACGTATTGACCACCTTTAAATGAGTACTATTTCTATCGGTTTACTAATATGAAAACATAATGTTATTAGGCATAAATTATAAGTCATAGTAATGATGAAAATCATCTTTACTATGACTACATGGAAAGCCAGCACTTTCAGGCCGGTCTACTTATATCCCATTAATTGAGACGAATTCAACGACAACTCATATTATGTCATAATCCTTCAAGCCGTTTGGGCTGTAGATCGTGCCAAAGAAATGGACATCTCGAATAACATAACCCTCCTTAGCCAGTCGGGTAAAAAGCGTCAATTTCTAATCAAATATCATTTTTTTTTGTATGTTATTCGAGTACTTTCAATACATTCCTGGAATATGAAGTTTTTCATTTTACTCATATGCTTGAGCGTTGAATGTGAGAGGTTCTATGCAGCCATGAGGGATGTTGTGAGTACCTGTATGGTCATGAAGTTAAGCCGTTGTTCCAGTAAGTCTTATTTTATTAGTATTTTGTCCTTCTGCTTCTCATAGACAAAGTATTTTAGAACATCTGCACAAGTTCTTTGACGTCGCTTTTACTTACGTTCGTTGCGGTTATTATACGTCTCAGTATTCACTTTTCACTCAGTTCGCATGTATTTAGTAATGCAGCTCATTCAATTGGCCACTTTAAACAAAAATTGATATGTAACTGTGTGTGCCTAGACAAAACGAGTTCTTTCACTAAAATTATAAATTGCTAAGGAGTCGTTACTTATTGCTTAAACTGATTGGCTTCACGTATTTGACGATATCAATCTTGCAACTAAACCTTTATTATAGTGTATCAAGCTTAATCTAAATGCTTAAAACTGGGCTTTTGTCTGACAAGCAATGGCGGTCGTAATAACAATTTACGTTTATTTCAGATTCAGAAAGACGAGTATACAAGAATATCGAACGCCTTCAGAAGGCATCATTCAAGAAGATGAGCGCGTGCGGCTTGTTCATCATAGATGCCGAGCTACCTCTACAGTTAACAGGCTTTATTACTATTTACACTATTGTTATATTACAATTTTTTTATCCGTAAATTACTACTTTTGAAAACCGGCGTGAAGTTCTCTTATGTTTCACCAGCTTGAGTCATTAGGGCCCCATCCACTAACATTCATTCCTTCTGACTTGTCTTGTTATACAAACTGTACGGAAACGCAACGGGATAAAATAAAACCCTTGAAGCCACTAATTTAAACCACAATCCTCGTTCTTTTTCCTGACTTTATTATGACAGTCCAGTCCGACAGGAAAAATAATCCTTCGATCACCATACACATGTTTAATTATCCGTATTTACGTTAATTAACCGTATTAATACCGTCATTCTTACTCGCTCATGCAAATCCACTGGCGTTCATTCCTTAAGGATTGTTGATTCCGGCAGGAAAGAACATTAATGGATGGGGCCCTATTAAAAGAAATTGCTCAAAAAGGGTTTAGTATGAATAAACACATTTGTAATCTGTACTATAATTGCTCATTTGTTTTATGTTGCTTAGTTACAGACACTTCTAAAATACTTTAACATCTGCGCAAGAGTGTTATCTCGATCGATATTTGGACGAATTCGAAATAAACATTAACATAGCACTTTAAAGTTTATGTTTATTACGCTTGCTCGTTTTTATTCGATTGTATAAATGTAAACAGGTACAAGTACAATGTTAGCATTCAAAAGTGCAATCAAAACTAGTTTCAACTTAGACCCCTATAGAACAAATGTCTAACTCAAATCATCAAATTGTCAGTTACATGTAGCAAGTTATTTTTTGACATGAAGGTGCTGGACTTGAAACTTGTTTTGATGAAAAATCTACAATATCCTTATCAAAACCGTTTCGTCAAATACCTAGCAATAATTCAAATACGTTGAGTACAGATCTAACATCTTCTTCTTTTTGACTAGATGGAAAATTCTTTATAAATTTTGGGCCCAGTAAGTGGGCTTATGACCGCCATCGGGGGATGGCGGTCATAAGGTCTTCCAAAGTGCAGGTTTATGAGCACTTGGGATACATTTCGATCGTAGATATCGATTTCTGGTAGTGGACGGTCGACCAGATTTTAGCATAGATTTTCCGGTGGACCAGAGTTTAGCTCATCGTATGTTTGTTCAATGCGTGTGAAAGTTTTGGCCTATTACCCAGTTATTGGAAAGTCTATTGCCCAGTGAAGTTTATCGATGGGTTCCCATTTCGATTTCAAGGTTGTGAAGAGGTCTTCCAGTACGCATCTTTCCAATATCAATCGTGGAGATGACACGGTATATCGCGTTGAAATTGCAATTGAAAAGTGGAAATCCTATGATCAACAACGTGCAGAAAATGGAATACTTAAAGACAAGCTACGAGGTTAAACACCTGACAGGCATCTCTAACATCTGTATTGGCACTTCAATTTGGGGCCCGATCATTGTGCACAACATCATCATATCAGCCGAAAGACGTCCACTGCTGGACATAGGCGTCCCCCAAGCGTCGCCACTTTGACCGGTCCCGTGTGTCTCGCAACCAGCGGATGCCCGCAACCTTCACCAGGTCATCGGTCCACCTGGTGGGAGGGCTTCCAACGCAACGTCTTCCGGTTCGCAGTCGCCACTCCAGAACCTTTCTGCCCCATCGGCCGTCCATTCTGCAAGCAATGTGCCCTGCCCACTGCCACTTCACTTTGGCAATTCTTCGGGCTATGTCGGTAACCCCAGTCCGTTCAACCGATTTTGAGTTCTATCCCGTAAATATAAGGATGACATAAAAAGCATAAACTTGTTACCAAAACCAACTGTTTACTACAGATACCATTTGTCGTATCACCAACGCAATAGATGTCAAAATCAACGGACGGGCTTTAAAATGGGTTTATTTAAACGTCTATTGTTATCGCAAATGAAGTTATAGTAGGCAATTTATAATTCTAAAATTTTATAAATGCGCGTGAAACATTAGAATTATAAGTCAGTGTTTAGGTACTAAAGCCATGTCAAGCGCCCTCATGAATTGTACAAACTAAATTCAATAAAAGATTTAACTTAGAATCCAAAGTCCAACGCCAGGGTCATTAAAATTTGGGACCAATTCAAAATAATCAAAACAAAACATAAAAGAATATCGGAATCCAAAGTTCAAGCCAGGTGTCAATGTTATAAAATATTATACGAATACGTTTTCGTCGATATCACAACATAGGTAGTACACAGCACGCGCGTAATGGGGATGTGAACTGCCATTTTATTATGATAGGTGGCGCATCGTCGCTATGGCTAATAAAAGCTGTCAAATCCATACATTTTGTAACCTATCATTCAGTAAATTTTAATTTTCTCGAAATGTGTCTCAGTGTGCTGTACCAGTATTTACCAAACCCAGTGTTCATTTGTTGCCCAAATATACAACGCTAAATAAACTGGGAAAAGGCTATACATATTTATAGGTTATGTTATGTGCCTGTCAAAGTAACTCTGATTCTGTAGCTTGGTAATCTTCGGCAATATAGTGGAGCTATTCACGTATTGATAAAGTACTACAGCAGGAATGTCATTTGCTTGGCCTTCAGAACTTGAGGGCTTTGATTGCCGAAAATAAAATAAGACTTCAAACCTAAAACGTAAAGAATACCACCACATTAAAGTACTGTTCGCTCATTTTTTGTAAACTTTCCAACCATGAATCAAGTAAGAAATAACTTGTTACAATTAAAAAAATAGCCAAATATAGAACATATCGGCGATGAAAAATATTTTATTAAATAAAAGTCTGCTTCTCAATAAAATCTGTTTCTTTCCAGTTATCCTTGCTCCATGTTTCTTTAGTTCGTCTTTCAATTCCTTAAGCTTCTAGGGATAATTCATATTATCAATAACGATGTGAGACCGGTTTAAACTCAAAAAATAACAAATAAACGTGACGTAAACAAAGCAAAAAGGATTTGACAGCAGCCATTGCGCCGCCAGCGACATCTGCACTCAGCATTGCGTTCACATCACCATTACGGTGACGTATTATACAGACAGCAGCCGATTGAGGCCCTGCCGGGCAGCGGGGCGCGGGCGCCGGCCAGCAGGTCAGCAGTGTGTGTGTATGCGCCGCACGCGCCACCCCTCCGCCCCACTGACCGGGGAGGAAATTTGTAGCGAAATGGAAGATGATTCAGAACGGAAACGAGCGCGCGAAATTTTATAAACAGACATTTGGGAGTCTAGATTTCATGAAAAAACTACTGAATGTTCTGTTCAAAATAAAATTATTTGCATTGTTGAATTACTAATCTATCCCTGTATGTAGGCCGTTTTTTAATTTTCCTTCTTCTTATGGTATTTATTTGCGCCCAAAAATACGTTAAAATTAGTTTTGAAATATGGAACTTTCGATGCTCATAACTTTCAAATATATTTTATTTTTATTTTTTCGGTTCCATACAGGGCTAGATAATGATGAGACAAATTTATATCTTTTTTATTTTGAAAGTACATCGTCAAACAGTGGAGTAATCGCTAGACTACGTTTGTATGGAAGATTTTTTGACTAGTGTAACCTTAAGACAATTTTATGACACAAAATAACATGTCTGCACTCATCAATCCATGTCTGCAAGCAGAGGTGTATAGCGCACCCTTAACTCACCAACCAAGTTCAAGCTTCAAGCAATAGGATACCACTACATGTTGTCCAGAGATTGAACCTTAGACCCCATGTCCAGCAGGTGCACCAGCAATTACCAGACAAACAAGGTAACAAACACACACAGCAAATAAAAAACAATTATCACTAGTAAATTGTAAAATACACAGTCTAAGAGTAAGATACACAGTCAAAGAGTAACATACTGTGTTTCATAAGACAAAAGTTAAGACTTTTGTGGATAATTATGTCTTTCACAAAAGTCTTAACTTTTGTCTTATGAAACATAGTAAAAGCCATAATTATCCACGATTTGAATCTGTAATGTGCAATCAATTGCTTTTTTTTTCTTCATTTTATTTCTTTTAAAAGACAAAAACATTGTGTATTGTAGTGTTAATAGAAGTTCAACGGCTATAAATTGTAATTTTTGTTTAACCGGCTGAAGTAGAACCACAAAAGGATGGTAATGTTTTGTCCAATGAATTATAATAAGAATAAAGTGACCTTACCAGTTACTGTAGATACTTTCCGTAATCAGATGTTTGGTAAATCTGAACTTTCTCATGCGCATCGCATTCTTCAATTAAGACTTTATTACCATTACTTTTAACACACCATACTACCAGGCAGGTAGAGTTAAGAATCCCATCACTTGAGGTACTTGTTAACCATGTTTCCAAAATAGTCATGATTCTCTCCGGGCCAAGATTTGCATTTGTTCCTGGTTTTTGTACCAACTTATTGGAATCCTCCCAGTATTCTTACAATTAAAATAAACAGCTGAGTTCAAAAGCCTGAAGCATTGATTTAAAACAAACCATTTTGAGGCACTTTTCAACTAATCTAAAATTTACCGGCTTTAGTGAAAATGATAATTATGAGAATTTCGATAACTTCATTAGTTTAAACTAGTTGCTATTATTGTAAACTCTCCAAATTTAATTGAGTAAGATGTAGTAGTAGAAGTAGACCTTTCAATAAGCTTTCAAACCATCATGACCAAACTTTATGGTTCAGGTACTCCTTGTGCTACAAATAAGATTATGTTCTGACTGAATACGCGTCACACTAACTCTTCACGTATTTGAAGTTTCCCGCTACCAACTTTCTTTCAGTAGGTAATTTCACTTTACACAAGTTGTTCGATTGTTATTTCACTAGTCTCCTCAATAACAAGCCCTTATATCCCACGATCTGCTGTAGGAAATACTGTGTAGTTGTCAGGAAAAGCCATTATTTTCATGGGTTCTTTTCGGGCGGGATGTTAAACAAACGAATTTCTTTGCTCACAATGTAACTGATAACTTTATGTATTGTAGAATAACGTAAATGACATTTCACTATAGCACGTAGTTTGACATACACAAACAAACGGTAACTCTCACTATATTTCTCCCAGTCCAGTTTTACCACCAATTCAAAACTAAATCCCTAGATCCTTGACCGATCTTCCACGTTCGCGCCAAAAACGATATGGCTTTGATAGGCCCGACTGCGAGGTCAATCAGGGAGATGGTGAAAGTTTGTGAGAAATACGCCGCATCACATGGTCTTATACATAATATAAGGAAAACTGAGTTCATGGTCTTTAGGGCCGCCGGCAAGTGCCCTGACACCATTCCTTCAATTACTTTGAACGGCGCTAATATAAAGCAAGTGACCAAGTTTAAGTATCTGGGCCTGTTCGAATCTCTCATATATTTTTATTTCTAAGTAAGGTAGATGTGTATTTTGGTACATTTTTCACTTGTCATCGAGCTGTCTTACAATGTAGACGTTAATTAAATACAGTCCTTTATATTCTTCATGTTCATCTTTTATTATACATCACCAGCGCCCGAACATGAATTTGGTCCTTCGAAAGTGAAGTTGTCAAGCTAAAAGTGCCTCCAGGCGGAATCACAAGAGGATTACGTGCGATAGCAGCCATACCTACTAGAAGCCGAACCTTTTGCCGTCGAGCCATCAATCCGATGTTTAAGTTGGATTTTCCGGCCAATTGGATTGTGGAGACTCATCAAGCCATTGTTGGTGTGTCTGAGGAGCGTGAGGCAACAGGATTTGCCATAATCAACTGTCTTAGTACAATCCACGATATTGGTATTGTACCTACCTACATGTTGAATTAATTATAAAACTCAATCAAGCTATAGTTGGTGAGTCAAATCATTTGCAATCATTTATTGGCGTCTATAAACGCCGAGGTGGAGCCTTCCAGTGGAGAATTTCATAAAGTCTTGGAGAAATTAATGCATTTCAACGAGTCATCATCGCGTATTGTACTACCTACCCTGCCTACTACACAAAAAATCTGTGACATTGGCATTCAATTTTACTAAAAAAAAAAAAAAAAAAACACCGTGTCTTTTTAGTGCATCACAGATAATATTTTAATAATCTGCATGAACGTGTCGACTCGCATGACGTATTGACGTATGGAATGTCATAGAAGCGTCAAAGTCACCGAGTGCGCCGTCGTTTGACATACGAGTTTAGACGAGCGCTACACCGAACGCTTACGAAGTTTGAAGTTTGTATGTGCACGAACATTTTTACCGGCCGGCGTGTGGTACCAGCCATTTTTTCGTTTTGTGAAAGTGCGTAAAAACATTGGTTAGTTCAGTTATTTTGCGTTTACTGTGATTGTGATATACAACCGCCGAAATGCTAGACGAAAATGCAGAGCTTAAGCGTTATATTGCGGCCCGAGGTCAATGCAAAGGTACGATAACAAAAATTTGTAATTTCATGGCGGATGAGGCTAAGCCAAGGTCTTTGCAAGTTTTGAAAGTTAAAAAAGACCTGCTAATTAAGGCTTTTTCTGAATATAAAGAATATAACATAGATATCTTGGCTTTGGTACCATCTGACAATGAGAATTTTGATGAGTTCGAGGATAAATATTGTGCAACCTTGTCTCAGATCAATGAATGCATTGCATTGACCTCAGGTGCCGGTGGTGATGCGGGATCTGGTGGATACAATGGTGGAAGTGGAAGTAAATTTCAACGCCTTCCACGCATAAATATAAAAACCTTCTCTGGCGATTTGAGTGAGTTCCATCCCTTTATGAATTTATTTATATCAGTGGTAGATAAAAATACTTCTTTAAGTGATTGTGATAAGCTTTATTACCTTACCACCTTTCTGAGTGGGGAGGCCTTAGATGTGGTAAAACATTTGCCATTGACATCAGAAAATTATATTGTGGGATTAAATCTTTTAAAAGATAGATACGACCATAAGCTAAAAATTATTACTCATCATGTCAATGCTATTTTAGACATTGAAGTTTTAAAAAAGGCTAATTCAGTGAGCCTACGTGCAGTAGTGTCTCAGGTTAAGCAACATTTATGTGCTTTAAAAGGCTTAGGGCAGCCAACGGAGCACTGGGATGCTATCTTAGTGTGTATTTTGCAGAGAAAGCTTGATTTCTATATAGTCAGGTCATATTATGAAGAAAGAGAAAATAAAAGAGAGATGCCAAAGCTTGATTGTTTGTTGTCATTTATAGAGAACCGGGCCATAGCCTTAGAAACTGCTTCACCACATCAAGTGCCCACCTGGGGTAAGTCTGGCAGGTACTCCTTGGTGTGCAACGCAGCAAAGTCTGAGAAGGCATCTGCATCTCCTCCTACCAACATAAAATGTAAGTTTTGCAAATCAAATATACACCGTCTTTATGCTTGCAAAAAGTTCAAACTGGCCCCTACCAATGATAGGTGTGCCTTTGTTAATAAAAATAATTATTGTAAGATCTGTCTCAATGAGCACAGTGATGAATGCAAATTTAAATTTAAATGCACAGTGTGCAAAAAAGATCACAACACATTGCTGCATGTTGATGAAACAAAAAGTTCAAGTAATAACATACCTTCTGATCCTCCACAGGTATCGCTATTCTGTAAAAGACCAGCAGAGAGTCTGCTCCCTACTGTTCAAGTTAGAGTTAGGACAAGAAATGATAGGGAGTTAGTAGTGCGTGCATTACTAGACTCTGGTAATCAAGTATGTCTTGTTAGATCAGATTTGATTGATAAACTCGATGTGCAGGTTTATGAGGAACAAGGCAAAATTTTGGGTATTTGTGAAGGCTTAAATAAAATAAATAAAAGAGCTAATTTTACAATTTCCTCCTGTATCAAAAACTATCAGGTAGATATTGATTGTTGTATAGTGGAAACAATAACGGGTAACTTGCCACAGTTTCAAATTTGTAAAGAAAAATTAAATCTAAAAGATATTGTCCAGTTGGCAGATAGGCAATTTGACAGACCAGGCCAAATTGATATTTTATTGGGGTGTAATATATTTTTTCAGGCCCTACTGCACCAGGCTACTCCGATTGAAGAATCGGGGCCCTATTTAATTTCTACACAATTTGGTGAAGTCATAGCGGGATCATTGCCCAAGGAGTGTGTGAGACCCCCTAGATTTAGTACTTCAACTGCTGTCTGTAACCAGGCATGTCATTCTGTTAATGATTTGGATAAAAATATTACAAGTTTCTGGCAAGCTGAAAAAGTCCCTGAAGTTTTTCCTGAAACTACCTCTGAGCAGGAGCAAGCTGAATGTATTTTCCAGCAGTCAGTTATTCTAAAGGATAATAGATTTCAAGTAGCTTTGCCTCTAAAACAGCCTATTGGTGCTTTGCAACTGGGGGATTCGTTTTCTGCTGCATTGCAGCGGTTTAATAATCTTGAGCGCAGATTATCAAAAGATACTAAGCTCTATCAAATGTATAGGGAATTTATAAATGAATATATTGCTTTAGGCCATGGAGAGTTCTATGACATCTCAAATTATGACCTTGATAATGATGCAGTATTTTTCTTACCCCACCATCCAGTTTTCAATGAGAACAGTCAAACAACAAAAATGAGAACAGTTTTTGATGGCAGTTTAAAAACAAAACACCGGCTGTCACTAAATGATGTTTTATTAAATGGACCTATAGTTCAAAACGAATTGTTTGATATTTTAGTTTTATTTCGTTTACCGAAGTACATTTTAATCGCTGACATTAAACAAATGTTTCGGCAAATATTGGTAGATCCGCAATATCGGTCTCTACAAAATATATTATGGAGAAATTCAAAAGATGATCCCATAGGTTGTATTCAACTAAAAACTGTCACCTACGGGTTGAAAAGCTCCTCATACTTGGCCACAAGGTGTTTATTAGAGCTTGCAGAAAGGTTTAAGGATCAATACAGCTTAGCTTCTTCTGTTCTGAGGTACAACACGTATATTGATGACATTCAAGCTGGCCATGATGATATTGAAATCTTAATGGAGACAAAAAGACAGTTGTTGGAGTTATTGAGTCTGGGTGGTTTCCAGTTGCACAAATGGGGTTCAAATGATCCTAGATTATTGAATGATATTCCTTCAGAAAAAAAGTGTGTCAATGACATTGATCTCAGCAAAGATGATGCCTTTATTAAAACTTTAGGTCTGCGTTATAATATAAGCTCAGATAATTTCTGTATAAGTTGCCCAGAAAAGGAAGTAAAACAAAATTACACAAAAAGACAAGTTTTGTCATTTATTAGTAAAATTTTTGATCCGTTGGGTCTGGTTGGGCCTATTGTCGTATCTGCAAAGCTTATAATGCAGCAAGTTTATCAATTAAAGTCCTTGTGGGATGATGAGCTTCCAAAGGAGCTCAATGACCAATGGAAATGTTTTGCCACAGGATTAATTGAAATGTCTTCCATTCAAACTAAGAGGCACATACATATACATGGTGCTCGGAGGGTCGAGTTGATCGGGTTTGCTGACGCCTCAAATAAGGCGTATGGTTGCTGTTTGTATCTCAGAGTTATACAAGTTAATGGCTCTGTAGAAGTCAGTTTAATTTGCTCGAAATCCAGGGCAAATTCGATCAATAACGAGCTTACGACTCCAAGAAAAGAATTAAATAGTGCACTTTTGTTGTCTATGTTATCAAACAAAGTTTATAATACTTTGAGTTTGCAATGTAAAAATAAAATAAATGTATATTTGTATCTGGATTCAAAGATTGTACTCGCGTGGCTTGACACAGAACCAATAAAGCTCTTGTCGTACGTAGCCAATCGGGTTATCAAGATTAAAGATCTTACTGCAGACTGGCGTTGGTTTTATGTCAAGACCACAGAGAATCCAGCTGATTTGATTTCGAGAGGGGTAGAACCTCGTAATTTGCAATCAAATGTTTTATGGTGGTCTGGTCCACAATTCTTAAACAATGCCAATTTTGTGCATAATGATGAAAAAGAAATGCTTCTGGACTCACAGGAGCTGCCTGAATTAAAGAAAATTGTCAATACATGTAATTTGACCAAAAGGAGCACTGATGAGACAGTATTCTTTTCCCACTTTTCGGATATTAATAAATTAAAAAGGTTGGTAGCTTATTTGTTCAGATTTGTTCATAATTCCAACCCAAAAAATAAAGATTGCAGAAGCCTTGATGTCTTGCAGCCTGCTGAGTTGGACAATGCATTATTGAAAATAATAAAATGCGATCAGCTAAATTGTTATGCAGCAGAGATTAGTTGTATAAAACAAGGCAAACAAGTAAAAGGTTCTCTTTCTTCTTTAAATCCATTCATTGATGGGGAGGACTTACTACGAGTGGGAGGTAGATTAGATAACTCGCAATTACCTTACGCGCAAAAGCACCCCATAATACTTGCTAAGGGATCACATATAACTAAGCTGATCATATGGAATGAACATGAAAATTTATTCCATGCAGGTCCAAAACTTCTGCTCTCTTCTTTAAATCAAAGGTTCTGGCTCATCAATGCTATTAGAGAAATAAAATGTGTAATACATAAATGTTTAAAATGTTTCAGACTGAAGGCAAAGACTGCATCGCAGCTGATGGGCTCCTTGCCTTCGGATAGAGTACAAGCGGCAAGACCATTTGAGAAGGTGGGAATAGATTATGCTGGCCCATTTAATATTAAATTTGCACGCGTCAGGAAGCCTGTGGTTGTAAAGGCATATGTTTTAATTTTCGTATGCTTCGTGACCAAGGCGATTCACGTCGAACTGGCCTCGGATTTAAAGACAGAAACATTTTTGAATTGTTTTAAGCGATTTATAGCGCGAAGAAATAAACCTTCTCAAGTGTTCTGTGACAATGCAAGCACTTTTAAATGTGCTAGTTCTCAATTGCATAACTTGTATGACTTACAGTCTTCCTCAGCCCACCAAAGCGCGGTGAAGAGTTTCTCTTCTACACAAGGAATTACTTTCAATTTTATACCTGCTTATAGCCCCGTCTTTGCTGGACTGTGGGAGGCTGGTGTTAAGAGTTTAAAATACCACCTAAAAAGGGTTGTAGGTAGCTCTGTTCTTACCTACGAGGAGTTTAATACTATAATCATTCAAATAGAAGGAATTTTGAACTCACGGCCGTTGACTTGCATGTCTTCGGACCCCTCAGATATGACCTACTTAACCCCAGGTCACTTCTTAACTGGAGCTCCTATTACATCTTTCCCTGAGCAAGATCTTACTGATATGCCTACCAATAGGTTGCACTTTTGGAGACAATGTACACAAATTCAACAAAATTTCTTCAAACAGTGGTCAAGGCAGTACCTAAATATGCTCCAGAATAGGCCAAAGTGGAAAAATGAGGCTCCTAATATTAAGATTGGAACTTTGGTTATTTTGAGGGACAAAAATATTACTCCTTTTAATTGGCCCATGGCTAGAGTGGTAAAATTATATCCTGGTAATGATGGAAAGGTTCGTGCATTTGATGTTAAAACTCCGACTGGGCATATCCTTCGTACCAGTATTACAAAGATTTGTGTTCTTCCTATAAATGATTAATTTATAGGTACAGATTCCTAAATGGTTTATAGTAGTAAATAAGTAAATATGTTCTTAGATTATCTTTAGTTTAAAGTTCTTAACTCAAAAGCTACTGACTGTTTGTTATTACAAACTGTACTGTTAGCTTGTGTATTGGTAATTAAGAATTATTCATAATACCTTTGTGTTTTCTTGGCTAGTAAATGTTTGTACCTTTTACAAATAAGCACTTAGTCATTATTGTAAATGTAGTTCCTTTAAGTATAAGATAAGTTTCAAAAGGTCTACAATCTAGTTATGCTATGTTAGTCTTGGTTTTAGTTCTAAGTAAGTGTAAGCCTTAGCGTTTTTGGCCTAGGGCCCCAATATGTTCGAATCTCTCATATATTTTTATTTCTAAGTAAGGTAGATGTGTATTTTGGTACATTTTTCACTTGTCATCGAGCTGTCTTACAATGTAGACGTTAATTAAATACAGTCCTTTATATTCTTCATGTTCATCTTTTATTATACATCACCAGCGCCCGAACAGGGCCATATACTTGTCCACGACCTTAAGGACATGATGACGTGGAGAGGGAGCGCAGGGCGTTGGCGGTCCGCGGGAACATGTTGGCACGCAGATTTTTTCGTTGTACCGATCAGGTCAAAATAACCTTGTTTAAAGCGTATTGTCAAGGCCTGTACACAGGAAGTCTGTGGTTCAACTGTTCGCGGGGGACGCTAAGTGCCTTGCGCGTCCAATATAACAATGTTTTCAGGATGATGTTGAAACTCCCTCGTTTCTGTATTGCCTCGGGGATTTTTGCCCAAGCGGGTACAGATGGTTTCCATGCTATCATCAGAAAAAAGGTGGAATTGCTCGGGGGAATGCCAGAAGCATACTAAAAGTCGTAGCTAAAGACCCGGCAGCTCCTGTGCTGAGCCATCTCATTCGGAATCATTGTCCACACGAAAGTAATGTACATCACTCACTAAGTTGTCTGCTATTATATTTCTTTTTACTAATCCTAGTGTGTAAGTCGTAGTATCTAAGGTGTTTACTAACAAAAATGGTTGCTATGTTGTCCCATATAAAAATAATATTTAATTTTTTATTTAATTTAATAAAGCCTCGTGCGAATCAGTGTACACAAGTCATTTGTTTAAATATGAACTGAATTGTGAAATTGTGAAAACGTATCGTTTTAAGCAACTATATTAGTTCTAAGCCACATAAAGTAGTTTTACGTGGTTGTCTTAAAAGTCATTATATGGTAATTATAGCTATATTGATAGCTTGTCCTTTTTTGACAAGGAAAATCAATAATTAATTGATCGAAGATATTAATTTGAATAACGACAAACATGTCATGTAATATTAATATCCATTTACTTAACTAATTGTTACTCGCCTATCGGTTGCCTATAGTTTCATACTTTAATCAAACTACCTTGTTTAACAGTCATGTTTTCGTATTTGAAAAACTATTTTAAATTTAACTATTTTCAATTTTATCATCTAACAAAACGTTAATTTACAATGTGATTGAAGAGATTTAGAATCAGCACTAAGACCGTTGAATCTTATGCGATGACTTTTCTTTTGCGCAAAGTATTCTCTTCGTGACATCATTATCACTGCTAATAGTTATGTTTACAACTTTATACAAGTATTTTGGGTGGTCATATTTCGGTGTGCCTGTGCATATAATATGTTCAATATTATCGATGAACTTTTTAAGAGTTGGGGTTACAATAGGTTATATCATGTTGGATGCCTTTCATTGGACTGCATCTTCTACTTCGTCGGAGATTTAATTAACTTCATCTGGAACATCATTCAGAGCTACTACAACATATTGTTTGTCTTGAAAATCCAACATGTAATCAGAGTTCTACGAATAAATATTTACGAACTCAGAGGACTCAAAATCTGCAACTGGACTTATGTTGTTATGCTAAATATTTTTTGTCTCACTGTCGTCGTTTGTTACCACCTTGTTTTCCAAATAAATATTATAGATATCATAACGCTATACACCAGCATCACTTTCGATATTAATGTCGTATATTCATTGTTAATTCTGAAATTATTGGGCAATATGCTTTACCTGTGGATTAAAACAGTCCAAACAACAAGAAATGCCGTAGATTCGGAAGGAGAATACTGGAAGATTATGTTTGATGCATACCTGAATATGCATACCTGAATATACATACATGATTATAGAGACAACGTTTCGACAAATGGTAAGATATCTATGATTAGTTAAAAAATAACTATGTGATTTACGTCTTGAGCTGCATATAATAACACGATATTAGTATAATTTCGGTATTTACAGATTTTATTCTACACAATATTTGCAACTTACTTAAGTTTACGGAATCTGGCAATGGTGCTCACTTTCAGATATTTACTAATAACCGGAGTCACCAGAGTAAGTACCTATTGATATAAAAAACCACCAGAATCAAACTAAAATCACTTGAAAATAGAAAATTGGATGGATTGTGTAAAAGACTAGCACTCCGCCCGCGACTTCGTTCGCATGATTTCGTTCATCCTATGAATGACTTTCTTAAATAAGGTTTATTGGTTTGGGACGATTCGTTATTTGTGTTAAAGAATATATTTTAGGCTGATGCCACAAAGTAAAGTCCTCGCCAAAACTTACCCCTTTTTGCCCCGTTGTCTGGTCGAGTTTTTGACAACCTTAATTCACTATTTTCTGCTATTTTTTATTTTTCGTTTATATTAGTCAGATTGCGCCGTAAGATTCCAGAACAAAACTTGAACACCCCTTAACCTTATCTGGGGTGTAGTTTTAAAAACTTATTATGTCAATTTTAATTAATTACCTTCTTATTATTCTTTTTTATTCTTTATACCCAAGAAATTAGATTGTTCACACAAACAAAATTTGCACCATTTCCCGCACCTTCTAGGTGGAATTTCCGAATATTCATTCTCAGTGCTCCCTTAGACCCCTACATCAAAAACGAAACTTTCCAGTAGGATTCTTAGCTTGGGGGTAGTTTCGAAAAACTTATAATGATAACCTTTATTGTTTACATAGGTTGGTATATATTTATGTCAAGTTTCAAGTTAATTAACCCAAGATATACAATTTTTCAAAAATACTTTAACACTCGCTAAATCGTATTTTGGACGAAATTTCGAAAATCTAATTATAACAACCTTTATTGTTTACTTAGGTTGATATTTATGCCAAGTTTCAAATGCATTAACCCAAGAAATAAGATTCTTCAAAAAATCTTGAATACCCCTTAAATTGTCGCCTTTATTAATAATTTAGGTTAGTATTTGTACCAATTTTCAAGTTTATTGGCCCAAGTAATCCGATTCTACCATATAAACTTTAACACCCCCTTAATCATTATTTGGGCGTAGTTTCGAAAAACTAATAATGACAAACTTTATCGTTTACTTAGACTTTTCATACAAACTTTCAACCCCCTTTAACCCACTTGGGGAACCTTCCTGTCAAATTTCATGCTTCTAGGCCTAGCGGTTTCAGCTGTACGTTGATCGATCAGTCTGTTTCTTCTATGCTATATTACTATCTATTCTAATATTATAAAGAGGAAAGATTTGTATTTCTGTATGTAACGAATAAATTTTAAAACTACTGCACCGATTTCAAAAAATCATTCACCGTTGGGAAGCTACACCATCCCCGGGTGACATAGGCTACTTTTTATCCCTGTATTCCTACGGGGACGGGAACTACGCGGGTGAAACCCCGAGGCGTAGTTTGTAAGTTTATTCGTTACATACAAACAAACAAAAATACAAATCTTTCCGCTTTTCATATAATATATAAGTAATGTATAGATAAACTGGGAAAACGTAGAAAGATGCTGACGAAACCAATAAACCATTGATAAGTAATCAAAAAGTAAAAAAAATATTGGAGAGGCCTACGACTGCTGTATGTTGATCACAGACTAACTAAAGTCGTTAAATGTTCGATAGATGACGTATTCACTATTCTAAAGTTCGTTTTGTTGGGTTTGTAAACATGGATAACATTGTGAAATCAATAGCTCAATTAAACCATAAACATTACTGTTTGTTTTTGGATTAAGCTCCACTAAAAATAAGTCTTGATACTTTTTCAGTTCTACATCTTAGTATTCATTACACAAACGTGGAACATGAAGAATATTATCATACTTATATGTATAAGCGTCGAATGTGAGAGATTTTATGCAGCAATGAGAAATGTTCAGAGTACTTGCGTCATGCTCATGAAGTCAAGACATTGTTCTAGTAAGTAATAGTAATTATATTTTAATTTTTCATGTGCTTAGATTGCACATTGGTACTTTCACATGGTATTGTTCGACACAGTTTTCCTGTAAATTGCTGGGATAAAACAGCAACATTCCACTATTGATACCGTTAAAAACGTGCCGCGTAATGCCGTATGCTTGTGATCCCAGAATTATATGGGTAAAAAACGTGCCGAACAATGACGTGTGAAGATAGCCTTAGTGTTGGATTCAAGCTTGATCATGGCGTGATACACGAATCCAGTTGCTGTGCAGTAGAAAATGTATGACACAGCGGTGGTGATGGATGACGTGTACTGAGTAGTGTGTAGCGTATTAATATGCATTAAATATAAAGCTTATTTAAATTTAAAATATAAGTTAATTCGTAGTAATCATAGTTCAAAATTTTCCCTATAATAATACGGAAATTTCGTCGCGAACAATAAATTTACACTTGCCAACTATTATACCAAACCGAACCGCCCATACGCGACCGTATGTTTTTGAAACCGAAGCTTTCACATTTCAGATCCAGAAAGAAGGGTCTGCAAGAACATCCAACGTTTACAAAAGGCAACATTAAAGAAGATGAGCGCGTATGGTTTGTTCATCATTGACGCCGAGCTACCACTACAGTTGTCAAGCTTTATTGCTTCTTATACTGTTGTTTTATTACAATTTGTTTATCTATTGCGGGTTAAGAAGTGAGTTCACATCATCATCACATCATCAGCCTTTTAATGTTCCCACTGTACACACTGGGACACAGGCCTCCTCTCATAACGGGAGTGGACAGGGAATAATCCACCACGCGGGCCCAGTGCGGATTGGTAGGTGTCACATGACTTTGAATTTTTAGTTCTCGGGCATACCGGTTGCCTTCACCGTTTTGAGAGTAGTGGTGATGAAATAAATTACACAAAGTTAAGTGCCTGCTCGGGTTCGAACCCACGACCTACAACTGGTAAGTCGAGACCGTAACCACTGGGCCACCACTGCTCAAGAAGTGAGTTATTTTTTATTATTATTGGAAACTTATTTTACTTTTACAACTTTTTATTGTTTTCTGTAATTATTTTGTTTATTTTATATTGTTTAATTTAAGTAACCTTTTTAGGGTTCCGTACCCAAAGGGTAAAAACGGGACCCTATTACAAAGACTCCGCGGTCCGTCTGTCTGCCTGTCTGTCACCAGGCTCTCATAAACAGTGATAGCAAGACAGTTAAAATTTTCACGGATGATGTATTTCTATTGCGGCTATAACAACGAATACTAAAAACAGAATAAAATAAATATTTAGGTGGGGCTCCCATACAACAAACGTGCTTATGTTGCCGTTTTTTGCGACAATGGTACGGAACCCTTCATGCGCGAGTCCGATTCTCACTTGGCCGGTTTTTATGTTACCGATCACGTTTTAAAAAATGATTAATGGTAAAACCTCATAAATAGTACCCAAGATACAGACTTGCCTAGTTTGGGACCAATGTTTAAACTTTGTAATTTTTTTTGTTAAAATAAATTTGAATTGAATTTGAACTATGGACACAACAAAATCCGCCTATGGATATATTGCCGATACGATGCATCTAAGATGTGGAATAAATTTCCACCACCATGAACAGTACTAGACACCATCCAAACGTTGAGATCACGTTTGCGGTATCTGATAGATGCCTAACGGAAACTAGATATGGTTACACTAAAAATGCCTACAGAACCTTTCCAACTGTGTCACGGCAAATATTTATTGAGTATTCGGATTGGTGTTGCTCACTCTACGTCCGCTTATCTTCTGTCTTTGGCTCAATTTACATCGCCACGGAATTTAATGGAAGCGAATGAAATTGTACAATGCTAATGAAATCTAAGTCAATTGTGTAAAGTACAAACTAAATACGAGCCAGTTAAAAGCACAATTACTATATTTCTGGTTTGATGTAACCGCCACTTGCATGTGCAAGCACCCTCATCATAACATGTTTTAAAACAATAAATAAAGGCACAGACGCCATGTCTGTGGATTCATTGCATGGATGGAGAGGTGTTATAGTTTAAGTTAAAAATGAAGCTATTATATAGTATTTTTTTCTTATTTACCTACTTTAAACTTATTTTATAATAATACTACGTACCGACTTTTGATCAACTATAGTATTTACTAAATCTGTTACGATACTACATACTCGTACGTATAAGTAGTAAATAATAACTATAAGACTTTATTTATCTGAACTTTTGTTTTGAACATTTATTTATGTGTTTATGTTTACTCATTTATACAAAACTGTGCGCTCCGTCACATTTCTCATAGTTTGTAGGGTTCCGTACCCAAAGGGTAAAAACGGGACCCTATTACTAAGACTCCGCGGTCCGTCTGTCTGTCCGTCTGTAACCAGGCTGTATCTATCTGTATATGAAAAGAGACAGCTAGGTAGTTGAAATTTTCACAGATGGTGTATTTCTGTTGCTATAACAAAAATAAATACATTAAAATAGTACCGACTTTCAAATAAAAACACTACAAAGTGAAAAATAACTTTATTTTTGTAAGTCTTTCGTTGGTACCAATTTATGGACACCGACTTCCAAAAATAAAGTTATTTTCACTTTGTAGTGTTTTTATTTGGAAGTCGGTAGTATTTTTTTTGTAAAACAAGGCAAGTTGTTTAGTAAGTTACCTATAACACCAGAATAGACAACCCGAATATCATGAAACTTGAACATAACCGGTGAAATGAGAGATCTGCATACCCCTTAAGAGCGTACTGGCGTTATGTTATGTTATGAAATGGTATTAACAATAAAATTGCAGCAATCCCGAGAGATTTAACGTAATTTTTTTAAGAGTTCTGTTGTATACCTTCGAAGTTCTTCACCAAATTAAAATGGGACCAATTTTGAAACATACTTTTTCAAACAAAAAAGAATGCGAAACAAACATAATGTAGAACATAGAATCTCCTCCTTTTTGGTAAGTCGGTTAAAATACAAAAAATTTAATAAAATAAATATTTAAGTGGGGCTCCCATACAACAAACGTAATTTTTTTGCCGTTTTTTTGCGATAATGGTACGGAACCCATCGTGCGCGAGTCCGAATCGCACTTGGCCGGTTTATTATAATTGGCTCGCGCTTGACAACGTTTTGCCAAAGTATTCCCAAAACGTTTGTTGCGTATGTCCATAGTGTGGCGATGAGGCATCGCCGTACGTCTTGTAGTCCGATGATGGAACGGGCTAGGAAGAATTAGTTCATATAATGCCATCGCACACTCACCGAAATGTTACCAATAAAAAACAGACGGGCTGACAAATCGGCGATGATGCTCAAGGCTCTGGAGCCTTGACTCGACCAGTACTTATCTCATTGCCGATGAGCCTCTTGGCCCGTTTGTGCTTGCGCTTGATACAAGTTGAGCAGCTGTTTTGGTGTGAAGTACCGTCTCACCTTTGCAAAGATCTAAAACTACTTGTTGGCAACCAGCTTAGCGTTTGCCTGAATGTATGAACCAAAATTTAGGGTCGAGGTCAAGGAAACGCCAAACTTGCCCCTAAGATTTCATAATTTTATAGTCGTGTTCCCTCATAGTGTGCTACTAATTCGTCAATGTTTTTTTGATTATTTTATGGCATGCCTCATGCCTGTCGCAAATTAACTGTTTTCTTTCAATGGTTTTCCTGACATTTATAATTTAGTTACAGTTTCGATCATGTCCACAACAGTTTGTCTTTGAAGCATTAATAGAAGCGTCATAATAAACTTCTGTCTATTAGTGGTATTAAGGCAGTCTCAATTTAGACGATCCGTAAGCTTATTTCCGTTGTTAACCTTTTAAGGAAATTAAACTTTCGTGTATATTACGATCAATGCGACGGCATTGAATAAATCGACACCAAACATATAACATTTATCGAGGAATTGGTAGGTTAAAAAGTTCTGTCATAAAAGTTTTTCACAATGTTCAAGAAAGATAGAGTCACCCCAATGGTGTCTTTTCCAGAAGAAGTATTACAGAATAATCAATTAGAAAAGCAATTCCAAAGAATATTTTATCCCTTCGACTTTCTGATGGCTTTATTACTGTCGTCAAAATATCGTATACACGATAATTATATTTTTCCAATCACAAGGAAGTTTTATATTACACCACATGTGTTAGCTGTCTGCTTTACTGTTGCTACGACAATTCACCGATTTTACAAAAATATGATGGACCGTTATTTGCTACAAGATGCCACAACTGTTATGTTAATTCTTTCGTATTTATTACCCACTACTCGTTGTATTAGTTTTGTAATGTGCTTCGTTCTTAATATCGTTCATAGCCATAAAAACGTCCTGCTTATAGTTTTGATCCAGAAAATACATAAAAGCATCGATTTTAGTAAAAGTGTCCTCAGTTTTATTATTTGGAATTGGATCTCCGTTACAACTATGTTTGTCATCAACATGTTTATTTATATTACGTTTTTTTTGCTTTTGAGTACTTGAATGTGGTAAACTGTGTTTGTGAATTATTTTTCACTGGTATCGATGTGGAATTCGTTTATGCTATTAGACTTCTTATACTGTTAAGGAAATATCTCGAAGAATGGATTAAAAATGTTCAAAAGTTGAATGAGAGAGAAAATGATGAAATATATTGCATGAAGTTGTTTGAAACCTATCAAAACATTTTGAAGGCTTTTAATGTGTACAAGACGGTATCCCAAGTATTGGTAAGCTTATATAAATAATAATAGATACTATTTAATCTTAATTTCGAAGTTGGTAAATTAAATTAAAATAATTATATTAGATAATCCGTCTGAATTTCTTTTGCAGTTACTGAATCGCACGGTCCATGCTTTCGGTCGAAATTTATGTTTCTTCGAAATGTTTTTACAAATGGTGGAACTTCGAATTCGTAAACATGAAGATAAGGTATGGTTATTTTTTTGTAACGTTTATACGTAATAACCGCTCGTGGCTAAGTCATATGGTCCAGACGGGCCAATCTTTAAGGTTTAGCAATGCTTGGCGAGGTCGGCCTTTATAACTATTATCTGTTTCAGCCTCGTTTCTCTAATTTTGTAATTGGCAGTTTGACATCTTTATGGATAGCAAAGGACATACTACATGTAATACTTTATTGCATTTACTGTGAGAAGTTCTACATAACCATTGAACAAGCTGAGACGGCATGTATAAAGCGTATGAAGAATAGAAGCTATACAAGTAAACATTAAATACTACTCCACTTGAATTATTTATATACATACATACATAAAATCACGCCTTTTTTCCAAGGGGGTAGGCAGAAACTACAGAACGCCGCCACCTGCTACGATCCTTACTTATTTCTTTTGGTTATGGCTAAATAATAACAACCGCACGTGTCGATCTTCAATGTAAAGCAACGCTTGCTGAATTTGCTTCGAATACTAATCAATTACATACCGAGACCTCCGTATGCTGTCATTTGTACATTATTTGACAGTTATTACATGTAGTCAGAATCCAGAAAATCTGCCACCAGTCTGGACAAGTGGTATCTTGTCCAATATACCCATCTCATTTGAAAGTAGACAAAATCAACGATTTTAAACTTTTGATTTATATTAACTTTCCTTACAGAAGGTCAAGAGCGTCTTTGCGGAAGCGTTCTAAGGGAGAAACGAACGTTCAGTAAGATGATGGCGTGTCGCCTGTTCAATGTAGATGCTGTGCTACCAATGAGTTTAATTGGACTTCTAACTAGTTACGCCGTTGTACTTTTACAGTTTGCATTTCTTTAAAATATTGATATATAAAAATATTTACTTAATTAATTATTCAATGAATTGTTGCTCATGGTATGTATTTATTTATGTATTGTATGCTTTATTGTACACCATAAAATACATAAAAAAAAGAAATTTAATTGTATTTCATTTTGTTGGAGATCTATAAATAAATGGTTTGCTCTTGACTCAAGTCTAAGTCATAGGTGACAGAGACAGAGTCGACGATGGAGTGAGCTTACCAAGAAGAAGCCTGTTCACTCTAACTTTGAAGAGATTCGGGTTGAATGCGTTCGGAAACACAGACGCAGGTAGTGAGTTCCATTCATTCGCTGTGCGCATTATGAAGGATGTTTGGAAGCGCTTGGTGCGAATTAGTGGAATGGCAACAAGGTAAGGATGGTAACTTGCAGTACGTCTAGATGTCCGATGGTAGAAGGGGGCTGGTGGGATGAGTTCGTGGAGTTCTTGAGCACTCTCACCGAAATACAGTCTGTAGAAGACCAACAAGCAGGCAACCTTGCGGCGATGAGCCAAGCTGTGAAGCTTGGTATCCACCAGTTCAATGTCGCCGATGAGCCTCTTGGCTCTGCGTTCCACCGAGTCAAGCGCGGCAAGCTGATACTTAGCTGAGCCATTCCAAATGTGGCTGCAATACTCCATGCAGGATCGGACTTGCGCTTTGTACAGGGTTAAAAGCTGTCCAGGCGTAAAGTATCGCTTCACCTTATTTAGGATGCCCAGTTTTTTGGCCACACTTTGGGCTTTGTACTCAATGGAGGCGCCGAAGTTGAGTCTGGATGTCAACTCCATGCCTAGGAATTTACTGAAAAATCTGGCATCAAACTAACGCCACAAATTAAATATAGGTGCTAGGGCAGCTACGGTATTGTGGGGCAAGTGATAAACGTGCCCGTAGACGGGCACGTTTATCGTATATAGGATACTCGACGACGATTACACCTTTAATGCAAAGATGACTCGTCACGGCCCATACAAAATTTACCCAGCCCTGGCGCAAAAGATAGTATTCTCTAAATTTTGTACACAGGGCTGCACGTTAAGTCGACCTAGATCCTTTAAGAGATTGTAGTTTCCATCATTCCTGACCGATTTGCCTAAGAAAACGCATTTCAAGCAGAACAAAATGTATATACTCATGAAGAAATAGAAACACGATTACCGACACTTTAAAATACTTACCAAGGACTGCAATACATACAATTACAGATAGAACAGGACACCGAAAACGAATACCTCGAATCCCAAAAACGATTACAGGTACGGTAAGTGGACGAACTTCATACAAATTTACGTACAAAAATGATTCGACTAATGAACACTTTCGAGCTTCCTGAGCCGTTACCCAGCGTACTTCCACACAACATGCGCACAAATTCACGACCATTCATCGAGACGTACATCCCAGACTTAATTTCCAACTGTTTCAAGCAAACGAATCGTTTAAATACTTTATAAAAAGACTGTCTGTTTACATGATGCTCAACAATATTATGGATCCCACAACGCTGCCCGACGATTTCCTGCTGTCCACTTTACCACCTGACATTCATGAAAGAATTTATGACCTGTGTTCACCCGACGACCCAATCAAGAAGACCTATGAAGAACTTACTGATATCTTGGACAATTTCATCGATCCAAAACCTCATATGGGCCTTACCGCACACCTTCATATCAAGGCTAGCAAGCGTCAGAACTAAAACGAGTGTCATCAAAATGTGATTTCAAGTGCATTGTGTCTGAAACCCAATCTCGATTCATTTTTATCGTTACAATTTATACGAGGGTTAAAAGATGGAGAAATTTGCACACAAATTCTACAAGTAAAACAAACAGCACCATTTTCAGAATTAGTTCGCACGGCCACATCTATGGAAACGGGAATAATTGAAAATTCGACCATATCTACATCCATTCGTCCACCACCATTGGACACCATCAATATAGTTTCAAAAATACATAATGAATTACAGCACGCAACGATGAACGAATAAAGCACCTTCAATTAAAAGACCGACTTCTATAAGAGAGCTTAAAATTAAATGCTATCGCTGTGGAAAAGACGACCACAAAGAAAATTAATGAGGGGCTATTAAAAGTACATGCCGAAAGTGTCAAAAAGAAGGACACCTAGCGCGAGTCTGCCTTCCAGTACATAAACGAACTTGCTGAATGACGACTTTGCAAGCAGCGTCAGTACCGACAGCATCGCAGAAATCAACTTTGTAATGAATGAAATCTCAGACAAATACATTATAACCATCGGTATTAAAGGAATGAAAATAAGAATGGAATTTGACACGGGTACAACACTAGAGGGTGTTTTACCCGTGTCAAATTCCATCTCACTAAAGGATTTTATGAAGCTGAACATTCACTCTTTTGTGCACACTAGCATCTAACTAAGAACTTATACAGGCGAAGTTTTTAAGCCCATCGGTGTTACGTTTGTTCGATGCAAATATAAAAACCAACTATTCTATGGAAAACTATACGTGATTAACAAAGACGTGATACCTATCTCGGTTAGAAGCTGGATGAAGGCGTTTAACATTAAACTATCGGAAATAAATTTGGTTGATACATGCAAGAAGACACAAAATCTTGAACAATTGCTTAAAGAGTTCGAACCCACCGTCTTCACTACAAACCTAGGTGAAATTCCAAACGTTCGAGGCCACCTGACTCTTGAAGATAATGCGCAACCAATCTCTATTAAACCTCGGCGAATTTCATATGCGCTACGATCTAAAGTAGATGAAGAAATCGACTGACTTGAAAAACTGGGCATTATTACAAAGATTGATCACTTCGATTGGGGAACTCCCGTCGTCCCAAAAGTAAAACCAAACGGAAGCATCAGACTGTGCACCGACTATAAAATTACCTTATCAAAATTATAGAAGACGAACAATATCCAATACCAATAATTGAAGATATTCTAGCTGAAATAAACGACGGACAATTTTTCTGCACCTGAGACATCACGCAAGCCTACCTGAACATGGTGATGGATGAAGAAAGCGCCTTGTTTCAATATTGAGTACACACAAAGGTACTTTTAAAATGAACCGACTCATGTTTGGAGTCAAAGTAGCCCCAAGTCTCTGGCAAAAATACATGGACCAATCACTACTGGGTCTTGACGGTGTCAAGTGCTTCTTTGATGATATAACAATTCAAGGATGGACAGATTAACAATTATTATCCAGATTCAACCAAGTTTTGCTTAAACTTCAAGACAGCAACCTTAGTGTTAATAAATAAAAGTGCCAATTCTTCAAAAGAAGTATCAATTACTTGGGACACACGATAGACAAAGAGGGTTTACATAAAAATCAGGACAAGATAAAAGCAATTTTAAATGCACAACGCCCAACTAATGTAAATGAACTAAGAACGTTACTAGGCACGGCAAATTATTACTCTTGAAGAAAGGAGCTAAATTTACATGGTCTACAAAATGTGAAGAAAGCCTGAAGAACATAAAACAGAGATACTAAGCGATAGAATTCTAACACACTTCGATCAGAATAATCCACTTATACTGGCCACAGACGCTTCACCTTGGACTTCACCTTCAGACTTTGTGCCGTCCTAAGTCACAAACTAACTGATGGCTCAGAAAGACCAATAGCATTTGCTTCAATATCCCTAACCAGCAGCGAAAAGGAATACAGTCAAATAAATAAAGAGGCGACAGCTATTTTCTGGGGTTTAAAGAAATTCTGTCACTATTGTTACGGCCGGAAATTCACCCTAATCACAGGCCATAAACCTCTCACATAAATTTTCACCCGCACCAAACCTTACCAGCCATGAGCACCATGAGGCTATTCCATTACGCACATTTTATATCAGGATTTGACTACCATATCGAATATAGAAGTTCCTCAAAGCACTCCAACGCCGACTACCTTTCACGTTTTTCTGTTGAGAAGATGAATGAGAATAAATATGACCAGCATTACATATTCCAGCTGAATCAGATAAACGCATTAAATATTTCACCAAAAAAAATAGTAGAAGAAACAAGAGAAGACCCAAAATTACAGAAATTACTTGAAACAATCCAATCGGGCACTATACTTAGGGAGTCCGGATATAAAGATAATGAACTAACTCTTCAGAATGACTGCATCTTAAAAGGCATGAGAGTTATAATTCCACATAAACTACGCCCACGCATCTTAGATGAATTTCACGCGGGACATGTCGGGATATTGAAAATGAAACTTCTTGCGCGGAGTTTCGTATACTGGAAGAACATTAATAAAGACATCGAAAACAAAGTAAAATCGTGCAGAACCTGTCGATTAAACCAGAATGAAGCGCCAAAAGCCCCTCTGCATCACTGGGAAGACCCTACTGGCCCTTGGAAAAGAATACACATCGATTTTACAGATCCAATATCAGGCTATCAACTTCTAATTGTTTTAGATGCATTTTCCAAATGGGTAGAAATAATCCCTACAAAAACTACGACGAGCACATTCTGTATTTAGAAACTAGACGATTTATTTGACACCTTTGGATTACCCTACACGCTAGTGTCGGATATTGGAAAACAATTTCTTGTTCATATATAATAATTATTCTCAACAATAAAATTGCTGTTAACTGAACCAAATGGGTCGTAGTAGAGGATTGGTAGTTATAAATTCAAAAAATATTCGTAAAAATAATTTTCTCTTTCCGAAGTATAAAAAAGTCTATGACAATTATACAGCAGACGTGCTTAAAGATATCTAAGTTTCATTAGCTATCCTACAAGATATAACAAGCTAGATTATTATCAGAATGCTTAGAAAAAAACTTTGATGAAAGGCTCCTAGGCCAAATATACAAAATAGCGGTACTTAAGCGGCAAATTTATCACTTGGTCAGAACATAAAATAAAACAGTCCAAATAGGTACAAAATGTCATTTATAAAGTCTAGGAATACAATTCATGTTCCACGTGTCTACCTCTGTTTCGCACACATACTCTCATTCTGTGTCTTAATCCACTTTTTACTACACCAGTTGTTAAACCTCTTCACATCTGTTTAATCGTTACGGACCTTGTTTGGAGAAGCATCACGCCAGCAGGTAAGGCCTTTAAATGCTCTGTTTTTTCATGGTATGAGACTTGAATCCTGAGGACGAAAGATTGTGGGATAATCTTAGGATCGCTATTAATAACTTAGGTGGTTTTACTGGTGGGAGGCTTCGGCCGAAGGCTTGTGACCACCCACCGGGCAAAGACGTACCGCCAAACGGCCTAGCCGTGTTCCGGTTCGATGCTCGGTGTAGCCAACTAAAGGAGTTGGGTCTAGATAGCTGTTCAACTGCAGGTTGACCAGCCTGACGCGCGCTGTTAGGGATGTATCGGGAGACTAGTTGCGGAGGGTAGCGGGATTCGAGGCACGGTGCGTCGCTGGCCGACCGCAGGTAGTTGGGGGGCCAAGTAGTGTGCCAGCCACACACGAAAGGCTGCCCCGCCAACTGTCGAAAAAGCCCGGAATGCACCATCGTGCTGGTTGGCGACCAGATGGACAGGGCCCGATGGACATTCCGGGGGGGCTCGGGCGTCCCCACAATCTCCGGACTAGTACCCCAATGATGCTGTCCTTTCAGTGCGTGTCTGAAGGCTAGCAGCGTGGAACCTCGTCTCACTTCCAACTCCTCTCCTCCATTCACTCTTATAAAATATTAATGATGACAATGAAAAGGAATAATAGATTTAAACAGCGGCTGCACCCCCTCCCCCAAAAAGTGCACCTCACCAACATTAGGGGTCTGCACTCAAATCTCTCTGCAGTCCACTACCACCTGGAGACTGAGAAACCAACGCTGTTTTTCCTTACGGAGAAGCAGATAGCGAGTCCGTCAGACGTGGCGTACCTGTCTTACCCAGGGTTCACCCTGGAGCACAATTTTAGACCACGGGCGGGCGTATGTATGTACGCCCGTGATGATCTTTGCTATCGGCGTCTCCGTAACCTTGAGGACTCAAGATTCACGACGCTCTGGGTTCTGGTGGACACAGGTCTGGATAAAATTATCTACGCCTGTGTCTACCGATCGCACAGCGGAGATCAGGAGGCAACCAGGCTCACAGAGTACCTCAGTGAGTCGGCTGATGCAGCACAGCAGCGGTACCCTTCTGCCCAATTAGTGTTACTGGGGGACTTTAATGCCCACCACCAGGAGTGGCTCTTCCCATACCAGTGCACTGATCATGCTGGTCGGGAGATGCGTAAGCTTACGCTAGCGCTAAACCTCACCCAGCTGGTCCAGGGGGCAACGAGGGTACCGGATGTTGATTCGCACACGGCGAATTGCTTGGACCTTCTGCTGACAACAGATCCAGACAGATACTCTGTGTCGATAGCATCACCATTGGGTAGTTCCGACCACTGTCTGGTGAAGTCTGTGTCCGTCTATGCCCGATCCCAGCCCAAGAGGCACCCGGTGGGTTTGGCGGTACAGGTCAGCAGATTGGGATGGAATGCGATCTTTCTTCGCATGCTATCCTTGGCAGCCTACTTGCTTTTCTTCGACTGATCCATCGTCGTGCACGGATGCCGTGACGGATGTGTTGCGTCAGGGAATGGAGTACTATATTCCGTTCTCTGAAGTATCAATGTCTAGCGAAAACCGGCCATGGTTTGGCGCCGAATCTAAGCGCGCCGACGAGCTTAAACATGGGGCGAACCGGGCTTGGGTCGACGCTCGATCGCGTAAGGCGAGTGACGTAGGTCAGAAGAACCTTCAACAGGGCTGCCAAGTTCTGCAAGATGGTGTTGCAAAGGGCTCGGTTCGATCACATTGGCCGAATAGGGACCAAACCAAGCTTCTTACCCAGCAGGTAGTAAAGCGTTTTGGTCTCTGGCTAAGTCGGTCGAGTCGAACTTCTGCCGTCCCTCACTGCCACCACTGCTGAAACCCGACGGGTCACTGGCTCACTCTACTGAGGAGAAGGCAAATTTATTTGCCTCTCTTTTTGCGGAATCTTCACGTCTGAATCCTGGTGACGCGCTGCCCCCTCCTCCTCCTGATGGATGCGAGAAAAGTATGTCGGACATTCCTATCCATCAAAAGGACATCCGTAGGGTGGTGCGAAATGCGGTGCGGATGTCCGTAGGGTACTGCACAACCTCGACGTGAACAAGGCTAGCGGCCCTGACGGAATACCAGCACTTGTTCTTAGAACCTGTGCGCCTGAACTGTCTCCGATCTTGACACGCCTATTCCGTCTTTCGTATGAGGCTGCAAAAGTGCCGAATGCTTGGAAGCAGGCTAACGTACAGCCCGCGCCCAAGAAGGGCAGTCAAGCTGACCCAGCCAACTACAGACCCATATCTGTAACCTCCATACTCTGTAAGAGTATGGAACGTGTACTCAATATTAAGCTCCTGGCATACCTAGAAGCAAACGATATCCTTAGTGATCACCAATACGGCTTCCGCCGAAATCGGTCAACTGGGGATCTTCTAGCGTATGCCATTCACATCTGGAGTTAGGCCATCGAGAGGCACGGGGAAGCGCTTGTCGTCTCCCTAGACATCTCGAAAGCTTTGGATAGGGTCTGGCACGAAAGCCTTATTGGTAAGCTTCCTTCATTCGGTTTGCCCGGTGGTCTGTGTGATTGGATTACAGACTTCATGAGAGATCGGTCCATTCGAGTGGTTATCGATGGCTGCGCTTCGGACTACTTGTATATTAATGCCGGGGTCCCTCAGGGGTCGGTACTATAAGGACGATAGCCAGAGGCTAATAAATTAACTACATAAATTACTTTTATATTTTATATATTTAGTACGAATTCCACAATATGCCTGCCTTCTGGGCGGCTCCACTAGAATTGACAATCAAAAGCTTTGCAAAAACATCTTTACTTATTTTCTGTTCGAAATTCATTTACCTTTCAAGTAATACCAATAGCCAGTGTTTTTTATAGGCAAGTAGGTTGCCTTCTAGTTAAGCAGAGTCCTCACATGAGCTACGCCCCTACGAATAGACGCGCAGAATCATATGAAGTGCTTCTATTCTATGTCTTGAAAGGTTACGTGAATCCTACCTTAACCTAACACGAATATTTACCTAACGTAGGAATCGATCTACAATTGAGGTACGACCCTCAAAAGGGGAAGGCTTAAGTCATGACAAACGAGTTACCGGATATGTACCTTAAGTTTCAGTTTACGTGCATATATGTACTAACAAGTTAACGCCGTCATGCTTGAACCTCCTTGTTCAAAACCTAAGAAAAAGAAGCAAGGCGTCCTCCCAAAATGACACTCCTCTGTCCTCACAAACATCGACCCGGATGGGTTTTAATCTCAAAAATTCAGATATAATACAATTTTTCGATCTCGTGCGTTTATCAGGCCAGAGAAGGCTGGATCGCATCGAATTCTTACTACATAAATTACTTTTATATTTTATATATTAAGTACGAATTCCACAATATGCCTGCCTTCTGGGCGGCTCCACTAGAATTGACAATCAAAAGCTTTGCAAAAACATCTTCACTTATTTTCTGTTCGAAATTAATTTACCTTTCAAGTAATACCAATAGCCAGTGTTTTTATAGGCAAGTAGCCGCCTTCTATTTAAGAGTCCTCACAGTACTCTCGGCAACTTTATTCTTGCTGCACCTTTGGGTATGCAGACGATAGCACTGTTATTGATAGATATTTGTCCAACGCTCGTGCTACCGGGCCTCAGATCTAGTCTCTCCGGGAGGCCATGGTTGAGCGCTTAAACCTGTCCTTGCAGGCAGTCTCTGAATGGGGCGAAGCCAATCTGGTCAGGTTTAATGCTGCTAATATCCAGGCGTGTCTTATTTCCGCAAAAAAGAGTCAATTTCACCCGGCTCCAACTTTCCGAGATGTGACCGTGCCAACAACTGACCATCTTGAGCTTCTTGGCATTACGTTGACATCGACTCTCAATTTTGGCCCATACATTGAGGCAAAGGCTCAGCTGGCTGCCAAAAAGCTGGGGATCCTTGCAAAGGGATCCTTGCAAGGTACTTCACGCCAGAACAGCTGCTCAGCTTGTATCAAGCGCAAGTTCGGTCATGCAAGGAGTACTGTTCTCATCTCTGGGACGGATCTGCCAAATACCAGCTTGATGCACTAGAGTCTATCGAAAAGCGGGCCAAGAGGCTCATAGGCGATGAGGCAAAGCTCCAGAGCCTTGAACATCGTCGCCGAGTTGCCAGCTTGTCGGTTTTTTATCGGTTACATTTCGGAGAGTGTGCTATGGAATTGCATGATTTAATTCCGCCCAGCCCGTTCCATCATCGGACTACCAGACTTACGGCGATGCGTCATCGGTACATGGTGGACATCCCGACCATACGCACTAAATGTTTTGAGAATACTTTTATTATGCGTACAGCTAAGGAGTGGAATTCCCTGCCGGAGTCTGTGTTTCCCGATAGCTACAATCTAGGCGTCTTTAAGTCAAGAGTGAATAGGTTACTTCTAGGCAAGCGTGCTCCACCGTCGACCACATCATCGCTTACTATCAGGTGAGATAGTGGTCAAGCGCGAGCCTATATTAGATTTAAAAAAAAAAAAACTTAGGTATATCAGGCAAAACGAAATTTGAGTGGAAATCTTACCAAAGCCGTCATTCTAGTTACGTCAGAATCATCTGACTAATATTGTGAATAAGCTTGATAAAAGATTTGGTTCGTTAAGAATACTGAGATTACTTTTACAGAACAACAGTGAGTCGAGCTTGTTTGTGGAAGTATACACGATGTTAATGTAAAAATGGTATCTCACAACAGTAATGTTAAAACCACTGCCGAAAATACGTAAAAATGTTGACGTCGTATCGAGCTGCATTGCAATGATGTAACGCAGTAGCAATGCCCATGTAGCCACACAAGGGGGTTCGATTTCTTGAAACACTAAAATGCTTGGTAAACCATTTCTTTTTACGCCTTTCTAGAAAACCGTTCAGTATTTGTCACCAAACACCGTGTCTGTCATGTCCCACGAAACATTGTGAGAACATGGTCGAACGTCTAATGACCGCACAAAAAGAAGGCAGTCTTGAAGATAGACAGCGATATAATCATGTCGTTCGCCGGATTTAGTGCAAAGAACGGAGTAAAACGATACAACGAGGAACACCCTTTTACTCCCACCCAGTATTTCGCGGCACATTATGTTGTGATATTACAAACAATACGGGCTAATTTACATAGCACTGGACTGCTTTTTCGACACCACGCAACAAAAGTAGCGGAAGCAGAGAAACAAGCAAGTTTAAATTGTGCTCGTCATTATTTGGACTGTGACTGCACTAAAGTGATTTTTTAAGACGAGAAATCGTTTTAGTCTTCACACTAGGGTCGTATAAATTTGTGTCGCTATAGTAACACAATATATTTGGAGGATCGTGAAGGGGCGAATCTGTTATCAGTGCGTATTTCTGCAAACATGTGTAGATGGGAGCCGGAGGTGAAGGCAAGCTCGTCCGGCTTTCTCCTCGTGCGAATGCTATCAACTATGTGGAGTTATTACTTGTAGAAGAAAATATTGTATCGTAAAATTAAGTCCCAGGATTCTTCTGCATTCACGATAACTGTGCAATCGAAGTCAGTGTTCACATAAAAAAAAACTCAAGCAAAACCAGCTGGAATGAATAATTTATATTGTATGACACCGGTCCAACAGAAAGGAATTTTTCTTGATTCCTTAATTTCGGATAATGAACCGATGGAGCGGAATTCACCAGAGGTTCTGGAAGTACAGGCCCCAACTGGCCCAATTATCACGAGTGTAAAAAAATACAATCGACCTTCCGTTGCATCAGGTGATTTACCGGTTCCGCGATATGATTCGGATGATGAACCCATGGAGCGGAATTCAACAGCGGTTGCGGTGCAGCTGGCCCAATTATCCAGAAGGAATAGACAGCAGCTTATAAAACGGATTCAACCAGCTTGAAATTGAAAGGCGACGAAATTGCTCGCCGTATTAATTTTATCTTTATTTATTCTTCATGCTCAAAGGTGCAAAGTTGAACTTACTGCCTTAGGCATTCTCTTCCAGTCAACCTAGCATGGTGAAGAGACAACATGGCAGGTGCATTATTTAATAATTAAAAAAACTACTAAAATAGATAAAATACACTTGCATAATTGTTAAATACAGGTCTGCGGATCCCAAGCCAGGAGTTCAAAGCTGGGGCCCATAGCAGCCTTGCGACTTGTAGCTGGTGGTAGGTATGTTCAAAACGATAACGCACTTTTGACTTGAAAGTTAATTTTATTTCCCAAAATATTTCGTGGCACATTCGTCGGGTGTTAGGCCTAGACTGCTCATGTAGCAAATCTACCCTTTTTATTACATTAAAAATCTTAACCTACCCTAAATTATAAATAAGTACCCTAAAGTTTGACAATTTCAATGTTTTAAAGCTAAAAAATAATTTGACTAAAATTATATATGAGCGCGTCGCTAACACTCCCACCCCTAGTGCTGACTCAGCACTCATCTCCCAATGAAATAGGAGCGACGCGCCCTTCGGCCACACGTTCCGGGGAGAGTCAGGATCGACCACTAGCACTAGGTCACCTACCTGCAGAGGTTTCTGTTCCTCGTTCCATTTTTTCCTAGGTAGCAGCTGGGGCAGAACTTCTTTGAGCCATCGCTGCCAGAACATATCAGCCAACTTCTGGGCATTTCGCCATTGTTTCTTCAGAAACAGATCTGAATCATCGAACGCTCCAATGACCGGTAGGTTAGAAGTTGTACCTAGGAGAAAGTGGTTAGGTGTCAAACTTTAACAGGTGTCTGGTTCGACAGACACGTGAGATAAGGGACGGCTGTTGACTATATTTTCAACCTCAGCCATCAGCGTGCTCAAAACTTCTTCTTTTGGGGCACGTTTAAAATTACCTTGAGTGAAGTTTTCACACTTCGTATGAGGCGTTCCCACGCCCCACCCCAGTGTGGGCTCAGCGGCGGGATAAAGTGAAATTCCATACCATTGTTCGCCGCTTCAGCTTTCAATACCTCGTTGTCCAGCTCCTGCATTGACTTTTGCAGTTCCTTGTCGGCACCACGTAGATTATTTCCGTTGTCGGAGTAAAGATGGCGTGGCCAACCACGTCTAGCCGCCATACGTCGCAGAGCCATGATAAGCGAGTCCGTGGTGAGGGAAGATACGAGTTCTACATGCACAGCATGTACTACGTACACGTAGACACTCAAAGTTACGTTCGGAAACACAATATTTTGTTTTTTATTTGGTTTGGCCTATAGGCTTTTTAGCAATTGTTCTTAGAGTAATTTTAAATGTAACCAGCGAGTGCATCGAGGTTTGAGTACTTTAATTGTTTTTTTTTTTTTTTTTTTTTTTTTTTTTTTTAATTTATAGTATTTATATTTATTACTAGAGGACGCCTCGCGGTTTCACCCGCGTAGTTCCCGTTCCCGTGGGAATACAGGGATAAAAAGTAACCTTTGTTACGCGGGGATAGAGTAGCTTCCCAACGGTGAAAGAATTTTTGAAATCGGTCCAGTAGTTTTGGAGCCTATTCGGTACAAACAAACAAACAAACAAAAAAATCTTTCCTCTTTATAATATTGGTATAGATGTCTGATGATCTAATTGATGAAGATTTCTTTTCATGTTCATCCTCTTGTGCGTCAGATGAGAGCTTTGTCTGTGCTTTTAGCGATGATAACTCTCTAAATCTTCGTGACCACCTTTCTTTAAATTTTTCTAACTCACAAATTCTTCAACGCTGTTCACATAAATACTCAAAGCGTCCCCGCCCACTACTCTGATTTGCTATCGTCCTTCGACTCAGATCTTGTTCATGCTGTCCTTGTATCCGAAACTTTTCTCAAGCCTGCACTTCCTTCCACGCAGTATTCTCTGCCTGGTTACAAGATTGTCCGCAATGACAGAACGGGCAAGGGATGTGGAGGGGTTGCCATTTATCTGCGCGGGGATATAGAGTACAAGATAGTTGACCAGTCTCCGAGTGTCTACTCTAAATTTGCTGAACACCTATTTATCGAAATAAACTTTCTTCACACAAAGCTACTTCTGGGTGTCTATTACAGTCCCTCTTGCCAAATCGATTATTTTTCCTCTTTCGAAGCAAAATTAGAAAATCTTTCCACACTTTATGAGCATATACTTAACTTCGGAGACTTCAACACTTGTCTACTCAAGGAAGATTCGCGCAGCCGTAAACTCCAATCACTTGTCTCTTCTGTCAACATGCACATACTTCCACTAAATGCTACTCACAGGGCTCCTCACTGTACTCCTTCTCTCTTAGATCTTATTCTGGTTTCTGACCCTCACAAAGTAGCAGCACATGGACAGCTTCCTGCTCCTTTTTCCTATCATGACCTCATTTATCTGTCCTATAAGATTCGACCTCCTAAACGCAAGGCCAAATTTCAATTTCTTCGAAGGTATAATAACATTGATTTGGAGCGTTTGAGGGCTGTTGCGGGTATCATTGACTGGGGGCCTATAATCACTTGCGAGGATATAGACACTATGGTGTCAACCTTCAGCAGGACTATCTTAGAATTGTACGAGGCGCATGCTCCCCTTAAAAAGGTAAGAGTCAAACACCTGCCTGCGCCATGGCTATCCACAGTAATAAAAACTCAGATGGCTAAGCGTGACAAGGCTAAGCGTTTGTACAGGAAGCGGCCCACGGAGGAAAACTGGGACGTTTACAAGAAGATGCGAAATCGTTGCAGTCGTTTGTGTAGGAATGCAAAAAGGCGCCACATTCACAACTCAATTGATAACTTCAACCCAGCACAAGTATGGCAATTTTTAAAGACTCTTGGTATTGGCAAATCCATTAGCAAGAGTTCTCCTGTTAAGATGGACCTCAATGCACTTAATGCACACTTTTCTAAGTCACCAATCACCCTCGACAACCACGTTAAATCCTCCACTCTCAAAGAACTCTCTAATCTTCCTTTGCCAGCAAATACTTCTTTCTCATTTCACCCAGTTACTGAACTAGATATTAAGGGATGTATCCAATCCATATCCACTAAAGCGGTAGGTGATGATGGCCTACATCTCCAAATGTTCCTACGTATTTTAAGTGAAATAGTTCCTATCATAACTCACATAATAAATTTTTCTCTTTTCCAAAATTCCTTTCCTTCAGCTTGGAAGAGAGCTCACGTCCTACCGCTTCCTAAAGTTTCAAATCCCTCCTTACCTTCCCAGTTCCGTCCAATATCCATCCTACCAATCCTCTCCAAAGTCCTCGAAAGTAATGCTCAGAAGCAACTTTCTTGTTATTTGTCCTCTAATAGTCTGCTGACTCCTTACCAATCTGGTTTCAGACCTGGCCATAGTACTGTGACTACTCTTGTCAAAATAACTGACGATATAAGACTAGCTATGGATAATGAATGTCTTACTATATTGGTTCTACTGGACTTCAGCAGTGCTTTTAACTCAGTTGACTTTGACGTACTCTTAGGAATACTTTCCTCTCTTAATGTCTCTGCTTCGGTAATTGAGTGGTTCAAATCTTATCTTCGGGGCCGCTCGCAGTCTGTTCGATCCGATGAGGACTCCTCTGACTGGTGTGACTTGACTGCGGGCGTTCCTCAGGGTGGCGTCCTCTCTCCTCTCCTCTTCTCGATTTTCATAAATGCTATCACTAAGGTCCTAACTTCTAACTATCATCTCTATGCAGACGACTTGCAGCTATATCGACACTTTAAAGTGGGTGATCTGGTTGGGGCTGTGTCTGCCATCAATAGTGACATAGAAAATATTAACAAGTGGGCCAAATCTTTTGGACTCTTGTTAAACCCAACCAAATCTCAAGTGCTCATTGTTGGTGGTAGATACATGCTGAACCTTTTAAATCATCAAGCCCTCCCGCCAGTAGTTTATGATTCAGTGCCCATATGTTATTCTAAAAGCATGAAAAACTTAGGCGTCTATATGGATACTAACCTCTCTTGGGAGGTTCATGTTGCTGATGTAAGTAAGAGGGTCTTCTACTCTTTTCAGTCTCTTAAACGTCTCCAGAAATTCTTACCATTTCACACTAAGGTCACTCTTGCTCAATCTCTTCTTCTACCGCTCATTGACTATGCGGATGTCTGTTTTCTAGATGCAACGGAGGTACTCCTAAATAAACTCGAGCGACTGCAGAACTTGTGCATCCGCTTTATTTTTGGCCTCCGTAAATACGATCACGTGTCGGAGTTTCGGGCTAGATTGAAGTGGCTGCCGATTCGGCGTCGTCGAGATACCCATATCCTATCTCTTCTCTATACAGTTCTACACAATCCTAATTCTCCTCAATCCCTTCGTGAACGCTTTGAGTACTTTGTCCCGAGGGGTAAACCCTGTCGCACTTCCACTTCTCTTCTCCTTCGTACCCCACGTCACACTTCCAGCCGCTATGATGGCTCCTTTTCTGTCACTGCAGTGCGTCTCTGGAACTCTCTACCACATTCCCTACGCGACAGCCCTTCTCTGAACGTCTTCAAGAGGAAAATCAAGGATCATTTTCTTTCGGAATGACATAATATTAGTAGTATATAGGTATATATATATATATTGTACTTATGTATGTATGTATATTTATTGTATATTATTCTAAAATTGTACACTGGACAACTTCTCTTCTTCCTTTTTTTTTTAAACTCTCTCTATTACTCTAAGGTTTGCTGGTAGAAAACTCTTCTTAGAGTTAAGCTCGCCTTTGTACATCAACTTTATAATCACTCATGTTGTATATGTAATTGTTTTTTGTGTACAATAAAGAATTAATTATGAAAGATTATCAGGGAAATGATGAAACATATCTGAAACTGCTTCAGATTTACCTGAATATTTTTCAAGCTTACAATAAGTTTAAAACCATTTTCCAGGTGTTGGTAAGTACAACTGCTGGGTTCTCCCCCATAGCCTCCTACTCTTCCCAGTGTTTTACCTTTCGAACCAATACATCCTAAAGGCCTCTAAGTCATCACGCCATTGTTTTCTAGATCTCCCTTGCAAGAGAGAGGACGCGCGCCATCGCCCATCCTCTGGCTTCCACTGCGTAATGACTCTGACCCATTTGTCCTGATGCATTCTACATTAGTAAAATTTTTCAGGACTATCTTGTTTCATGTCAGTTCTATTACTATTACGTTATGGTTTTTAATTCAAATACACGTCTTTTATAGACGCTGTGCTACGTTATGGACGCCTTTTCTAGATGTCTGTTCTTTTTGGAGACCACTTTTCGTATTCTGAAGGAACATGGAAGAGTAGCCAACCCTGTAAGTATCTAATTATGTGTGCATGTGTTTCATGGTATTCTATTTTCATCTTGGTTGTTTGCACCATGGTTGTATTCGTAACATTCTCGATTTTTTTCGCAACCCCTTACCAGCAGTGAGTATTATCTCTTTTAGGAATTCTAATTTTTTAGGGTGTGAGTCTCATGTAAAGGGCACATAATGTTCTTTTTTGCTTTCCAGTTTTCGATAATCGGGCTGACGGTATATTCATGGCTCTTCAAGACTGTAGTACTAGTTGTTATACATAGTATATACTGTGAGAAGTTCTACATATCCGTTGAGGAAGCTGAGACGGCGTGTTTACAGCTTCTGATGAACCGGAACTGTATAAGTAAGATTCTTTTGATTTAAATTATCCTACACACCGTTACATTTTGATCGTTTTAATACCGTGAAGGGTCGATCCAGTGCATGAAACAAATATTTTTGGTTTATTTGTTCGACTACGGCCATCGCTGACTTCTAATCAATCGTACTTTATTTAAAATCAAACCGAACGTACTTTTTAGGGTTCCGTACCCAAAGCATAAAAACGGGACCCTATTATTAAGACTCCGCGGTTCGTCTGTCTGTCTGTCTGCCTGTCTGTCACCAGGCTGTAACTCTTGAACCGTGATAGCTAAGCAGTTGAAATTTTCACAGATTATGTACTTCTGTTGCCGCTATAACAACAAATACTAAAAACTGAATAAAATAAATATTTAAGTGGGGCTCCCATACAACAAACGTGTTTTTTTGCCGTTTTTTGCGATAGTGGTACGGAACCCTTCTTGCGCGAGTCCGACTCGCACTTGGCCGGTTTTGTTTCTTTACTTTTGAGAGCTAAGAATATCTGTGCAAGAGTGTGATATCGGAAAATCGATCGTTCAGTAAGATGACTGCGTGTGGCTTGTTCCATGTCGACCTTACGCTACCGATAAATTTGCTGGGAAGCGTCACTAACTACGTAATTGCACTGCTGCAATTCAATTTTCTATAAATAAACTAAAAATCTTTATTATGAGACTACATAAACATTGTTTTTAAGACATATCGTTGTATTATTTCTGCACTGTTATTGTATGTTTTTGTGCTGTGTCTATTGCGTAATATTGTACACTTTGTGAGGAACAGTGGCGGCGCAGTGGTTACGACCCCAACTTTTTTTTTTTTTTTTTTTTTTTATTATTGATAGGCTTGCGTTTGACCACTATCTCACCTGATGGTAAGCGATGATGTGAACTTACTAGTTGTAGGTTGTGGGTTCGAACCTGAGCATGCAGGCGCATTACTTTGTGTAATTTATTTCACCACCACTGCTCTAAAAATGGTAAACGAAAACATCGTGAGGAAACCGGCATGTCCTGGAATCAAAAACTCGAAGACATGTGACATCTACCAATCCACATTGGGCCCGCGTGGTGGTTTATTCCCCACGGTGGCCCACTCTCCCTTTATGAAAGGAGGCCTGAATCCTAGCAGTGGGAACATTAAAAAGGCTGTTGATAATGATGATGAATTTATGATGATAGATTCGATCTTTGTTAGTATTATTGTTTGAGGGTAATATCATAGTAACAGTTATAGATGAGCCAATAAATAAATAATGTTAATGGATATTGAAGGAGAGGATGAGCATAGCAAAATGGATAATTATATTGTGAGAAATGATATGCAAGCAAAAGGGAGTGAAGGATAGCTTGATGGATGACAGGAGCCAAGTAACAAGAAGTCCAAGGACAAGAAGATGATGATTTACGTAGTGTTTATAGGTAGGATGGATGGTGACGACGATGTGGCGTATCCTCGAGCAGATATTTGTAATGATGTTCGGAGGTCTACTGACATTTGTAAACAAAAAAGGATGGTGAAAGTAGAGATGTGGCTATATGTCCTTGTGTTTTGACGTAAAAACCTTGGATCATGATTGGAAGCTTATATCTAAACTTATTCTCCATCGAATCTAATTTATTGTGTTACAGTACACATTTCTAAATTTTGTTCATTATTATTCTAGCTTAGACATGTTCATAATAATCTAGATAAGGATCTACAAGGCCACTAGTAATAAAAGTAACAAGTCGTATAAGGTCCATTACATTAGTTTTAGCGATGATAAGATCGAAGGCTCTACCCAAAACTCAAAAGTCATTATAGTAGCTTGTCAAACCCATACATTTTAAGCTGTTAGACAATTCGTTACTTGTCTAGACCATATATACTAAATAAATACTAGAAGCAATTCATACAAATTATTGCTAAGTTAGGCGTTTCTATATAATACTAGGTCCAGAAATCTAATATTCGGACAGGCAGTTGAAGATGTTAGCAGTGTTCAAAAAGCATAACATTATTCCAAAACAATCTTGCCAAGTACTGCCACATAATCGGCTTGATAAAGAAATTAATGACATAGCCCTGTCTTATAATAGTGTTCTGAAGATTTTTCTATTTTCAAAGTACAATGTACATAACAGTCACATTTATTCAAGGGAAAATAAGCTTCAATTGTTTTTGTCATTTTGTCGTACTGTTTTTTTGGTTTCGATGTGTTTCTATCGGATTGTCACTGTGGGAGTATTCAAAGCAAACTTTGTACAAAGCAGATATACCGCCTTATTCTTGTTTGTTATAACTTTCTTCTGTTTGATACACGCTTTCTGCTTTGCAATGATGTTTGTTCTGGACATCGTGCATAAGTATAACATCGTGGTTCTTATGCTGAAGATCCAAACTATCCATAGGGGAATCGGTTTTAGTAAGAGTATCCGGGGTTATATTATTTGGAACTGGCTCTCGATATTGATTACTATATGTATTGATATTTTTCTTTTGACTTCTTTTTACACAATGCATAATTACAGTAATAACTTAGAACGAATTCTCGACTTGTTTTGTGATATAACGTTCATTGCATTTGATATCAATTTAATGGTTGCCGTCCGAATTATAATATTATTAAGGCAATATCTTGATAATTGGACGAAAGATATCCTAAGGATGAATAATGAACACGAAAATATTGACCAATGCTTAAAGTTGCTTGAGAAATATGAAGATATTTTAGAAGCTTATAATCTGTATACAACTATTTTCCAGGTTTTGGTGAGTTCTTAATCATTTTAATTCAACTATTATGACGGGCCTCCGCAACGAACGGCCCGCGTGTGTGTTGTTACGCGCATCGTCCGTCTGAAAGTAGGACAATACGTCTGTCACGAATTTCTGCTAAATACTTATTTCAATAGTGCTTTACAATGCAATCTTTTCTTTCCCAGGCGCTATGTCACGTATTAGATTCATTTTTTCGATGTCTCTTTTATATGGAATTGGCCTTTATCAAGATGAGTGGGATTACAGAAGTAAAGGAGCTTGTAAGTATAAACAGATTTTAGTGTAAATTAATGGTTCTCTCTTCTTATTCGTTGTCTTCATTTCTGAAGGTCATGCCGTCCTGGAATGCTTTGACGGAGACTGACAAGCTACTTCCACGGTTGCGTGGTTAAGTTCTGATTTATTTATATTACGCCGCCGCAATTATCTTAGCATTTACGGGCAAAAGCTTATTGTTGTAACCGGTTTAGCAGCGCTTACGGGCGCTGACTCGCAGATATTGTTATTCTGTACCTATTCCCCAAACGGCTAGGCTGAGGTTCACGCACAATTCACCAGTTATGTTTTTGTCCGATATAACAGGGAAGAGTCTATTCCCAAGAACCGGGTATAATCTACGTCTATATGTTACTGTTTAAAAACTACAGATGGATAAACCTATTTTTTTTTTATCTACTATATAAAAATAAGTCGGGTTTTCCTTCCTGACGCTATAACTCCAGAACGCACGTCAAAACTTGCGTGAGGACGCCTTCGGGCCGAACCTGTTGTACAATACGGAAAGCCGCTATTGCATCCGGAAGAAACATTTTCGTCACCGAGGCAGTCTCGCCCGACACATATCTTCGATTCCATTCATCAAGTGATTCCAAACGGATCTCTCGCTTGATAAATGAAACCGGACACTGGTCGTAGTCCGGCTTCCTCCGTAACGACAATGCTGCCTCCTTAGCCAACTCGTCCGCTCGCTCATTCCCCGGCAGGCCGGCGTGGGCCTTGATCCAGAACAAAGACACAGCTTTGCTCTGGCCCAGGGCATGAACCAGGTTGGCGCGCGCGCGAACTGCCAGGGGATGGAGAGAGCCATGGTTTGCAAGCGTCTGCAATGCTGACATTGAGTCGCTATACAAACCATAGCTCGCCTCTTGCCGCGCGAGGATCACTTCGGTCGCTTTGCAAATGGCCAGGAGTTCCGCCTGGTAGACTGTGCAGTACGCGGCAAGGCTAAGCTTGAGACTCCGGACTTCACCATCATTATCCCAAATGGATAATGCGGCTCCGACCTTCCCCTCAATCTTGCTGCCGTCGGTGAAGATTCGCACCGCCTGCACATTGTTACTGTCTAGTAACTCTTGATCTGCCAGGCACATGAACTCCAGGGGCAATTGCGTAGCTGGATGATGGGCTTCTGCAAACCTTACCGCACTCTCAATCTCCCTGTCTCCTGGCACAAACCGGGATGACCCTCTCCTCGCTTCATACAGGGCGGCTGCCTCTTGTATGCGCAGGTCTAGAGGTAGTATCCCAGACAGCGCCAGTGCCGAGTTCAGAGAGACAGTACGGTAAGATTTGCAGAGCTTCTGAGCAAATCCTCGTTGAACAGAGCCTAGCATCTTCCGTATACCCAACTTTTTTGTAGCGGGTGCCCAGGCTGCGGCTGCATACGTTACTATGGGCTCAATCGTTGCTGTGTAAATTGTGCGTATGACTTTCGTGTTTAATCCCCAGCTCACCTTTGCGGCTCGGGACAGTCGCTTGTATACGTTAGCTGCCCTCTTGCAGACGTTCGCGGCATATAGCATAGACGGTAGGGTAGGTAGGGTAGGTAGGGTAGGTAGGGTAGGTAGGGTAGGTAGGGTAGGTAGGGTAGGTAGGGTAGGTAGGGTAGGTAGGGTAGGTAGGGTAGGTAGGGTAGGTAGGGTAGGTAGGGTAGGTAGGGTAGGTAGGGTAGGTAGGGTAGGTAGGGTAGGTAGGGTAGGTAGGGTAGGTAGGGTAGGTAGGGTAGGTAGGGTAGGTAGGGTAGGTAGGGTAGGTAGGGTAGGTAGGGTAGGTAGGGTAGGTAGGGTAGGTAGGGTAGGTAGGGTAGGTAGGGTAGGTAGGGTAGGTAGGGTAGGTAGGGTAGGTAGGGTAGGTAGGGTAGGTAGGGTAGGTAGGGTAGGTAGGGTAGGTAGGGTAGGTAGGGTAGGTAGGGTAGGTAGGGTAGGTAGGGTAGGTAGGGTAGGTAGGGTAGGTAGGGTAGGTAGGGTAGGTAGGGTAGGTAGGGTAGGTAGGGTAGGTAGGGTAGGTAGGGTAGGTAGGGTAGGTAGGGTAGGTAGGGTAGGTAGGGTAGGTAGGGTAGGTAGGGTAGGTAGGGTAGGTAGGGTAGGTAGGGTAGGTAGGGTAGGTAGGGTAGGTAGGGTAGGTAGGGTAGGTAGGGTAGGTAGGGTAGGTAGGGTAGGTAGGGTAGGTAGGGTAGGTAGGGTAGGTAGGGTAGGTAGGGTAGGTAGGGTAGGTAGGGTAGGTAGGGTAGGTAGGGTAGGTAGGGTAGGTAGGGTAGGTAGGGTAGGTAGGGTAGGTAGGGTAGGTAGGGTAGGTAGGGTAGGTAGGGTAGGTAGGGTAGGTAGGGTAGGTAGGGTAGGTAGGGTAGGTAGGGTAGGTAGGGTAGGTAGGGTAGGTAGGGTAGGTAGGGTAGGTAGGGTAGGTAGGGTAGGTAGGGTAGGTAGGGTAGGTAGGGTAGGTAGGGTAGGTAGGGTAGGTAGGGTAGGTAGGGTAGGTAGGGTAGGTAGGGTAGGTAGGGTAGGTAGGGTAGGTAGGGTAGGTAGGGTAGGTAGGGTAGGTAGGGTAGGTAGGGTAGGTAGGGTAGGTAGGGTAGGTAGGGTAGGTAGGGTAGGTAGGGTAGGTAGGGTAGGTAGGGTAGGTAGGGTAGGTAGGGTAGGTAGGGTAGGTAGGGTAGGTAGGGTAGGTAGGGTAGGTAGGGTAGGTAGGGTAGGTAGGGTAGGTAGGGTAGGTAGGGTAGGTAGGGTAGGTAGGGTAGGTAGGGTAGGTAGGGTAGGTAGGGTAGGTAGGGTAGGTAGGGTAGGTAGGGTAGGTAGGGTAGGTAGGGTAGGTAGGGTAGGTAGGGTAGGTAGGGTAGGTAGGGTAGGTAGGGTAGGTAGGGTAGGTAGGGTAGGTAGGGTAGGTAGGGTAGGTAGGGTAGGTAGGGTAGGTAGGGTAGGTAGGGTAGGTAGGGTAGGTAGGGTAGGTAGGGTAGGTAGGGTAGGTAGGGTAGGTAGGGTAGGTAGGGTAGGTAGGGTAGGTAGGGTAGGTAGGGTAGGTAGGGTAGGTAGGGTAGGTAGGGTAGGTAGGGTAGGTAGGGTAGGTAGGGTAGGTAGGGTAGGTAGGGTAGGTAGGGTAGGTAGGGTAGGTAGGGTAGGTAGGGTAGGTAGGGTAGGTAGGGTAGGTAGGGTAGGTAGGGTAGGTAGGGTAGGTAGGGTAGGTAGGGTAGGTAGGGTAGGTAGGGTAGGGTAGGTAGGGTAGGTAGGGTAGGGTAGGTAGGGTAGGGTAGGTAGGGTAGGGTAGGTAGGGTAGGGTAGGTAGGGTAGGGTAAGTAGGGTAGGGTAGGTAGTGTAGGGTAGGTAGGGTTTTTTTTTTTTTTTTGGGTTGGGTAGGTAGGGTAGGGTAGGTAGGGTAGGTAGGATAGGGTAGGGTAAGTAGGGTAGGGTAGGTAGGGTAGGGTAGGTAGGGTAGGGTAGGTAGTGTAGGGTAGGTAGGGTTTTTTTTTTTTTTTTGGGTTGGGTAGTTAGGGTAGGGTAGGTAGGGTAGGTAGGATAGGGTAGGGTAAGTAGGGTAGGGTAGGTAGGGTAGGGTAGGTAGGGTAGGGTAGGTAGTGTAGGGTAGGTAGGGTTTTTTTTTTTTTTTTTGGGTTGGGTAGGTAGGGTAGGGTAGGTAGGATAGGGTAGGGTAAGCGCAGTTCCCCGGACATAATCCGAGACTATGGAGACTTATCTTTATTTCTAGGTACTATAAACTTTCTTATTTCACTATTACATATTTTACTTACTACTACATGATAAGTTTTCTTTTTAAAACTAATACATACTTCAGAGTTACTAAATATAATTATAAATCTATTCTTATTTTATCTTAATCTACTGATATCCTCTTTTTTAGATTTATTTACTAATGCTACCTGTTATATATGATGTATATAATTTCGAGCATAATTATGCATCTATCTATTGTTGTGAATCGTTTTTTCCGCTATTTTCTTACAGTATTCTAAAAATTCTGTTGTGTATTTTATACCTTTAATTAATTTATTTAGATTTTCAATATTTACTTCTATTCCCAGTCTTTGCTCTATCTCGTACCTCTCGAGGCCATAGGCCGGGCAGTCAGTCAGTAAATGGGTCACCGTTTCGTCTTTGTCAGGGTCACATGCCCTTAGCCTTGTCTCCCAGTGGGGTGATGACAATCTGGTCTCCTTTAACGCCACCAAAATACAGGCGTGTCTTTTTACCGCTAAAAGGAGTCTTTTCGATCGGGCGCCTACTTTTCGGGGTGCGTCTGTTCCAGTGACTGATCGGATTGAGCTCTTAGGCATGGAGTTGACATCCAGTCTTAACTTCGGCGCCTCCATTGAGTACAAAGCCCAAATTGCGGCCAAAAAACTGGGCATCCTAAATAGGGTGAAGCGATACTTTACGCCTGGACAGCTTTTAACCCTGTACAAAGCGCAAGTCCGATCCTCGGTCTTCTACAGACTGTATTTTGGTGAGTGTGCTCAAGAACTCCACGACCTCATCCCACCAGCCCCCTTCTACCATTGGACATCTAAACGCACTGCAAGTTACCATCCTTACCTTGTTGCCATTCCACCAATTCGCACCAAGCGCTTCCAAACATCCTTCATAATGCGCACAGCGAACGAATGGAACTCACTACCTGCATCTGTGTTTCCGAACGCATTCAACCCGAATCTCTTCAAAGTTAGAGTAAACAGGCCCCTTCTGGGTAAACTCACTCCATCGTCGCCTCTGTCTCTGTCACCTATGACTTAGACTAGAGTCAAGAGCAAACCCATCACAAATAAAAAAAAAAAAAAAACATGCGCATGATGGGCTTCCCTTACACTTGAATCTGTGCAGGTATTCGGAAAACCCACAACGGCCAGTCAAAATCTGTGTAATTACACCTGTCGGTTGAATTTTTCTGACAAGCCCATAAGCGTCAATTGCATCCGGAAAAAAAATAATTGTGGTCGCGGCTGTGTCGCCCATCTTGTACCGCCGGTTCCATTCGTCAAGCGAATCCTTTCGGATTTGCCGCTTGACGAATGAAACCGGACACTGGTCGTGATCCGGCCTTCTCTTCAATTTGAGCGCCGCATCCTTAGCCAACTGGTCGGCTCTCTCATCCCCTTCCAGTCCCGCATGGGCTTTGATCCAGAACAAATGTATATCTTTGCCCTGGGATCTGCCCTGCCGCAGATTCTCTCTGCTTTCGACTGCAAGGGGATGAGAAGAGCGGTGGTTTGGTAGGGTAGGGTAGGTAGGGTAGGGTAGGTAGGGTAGGGTAGGGTAGGTAGGGTAGGGTAGGTAGGGTAGGGTAGGTAGGGTAGGTAGGGTAGGTAGGGTAGGTAGGGTAGGGTAGGTAGGGTAGGTAGGGTAGGGTAGGGTAGGTAGGGTAGGGTAGGTAGGGTAGGGTAGGTAGGGTAGGGTAGGTAGGGTAGGGTAGGTAGGGTAGGGTAGGTAGGGTAGGGTTTTTTTTTTTTTTTATGGCGCCTACCTCTCCGCGATTTTGGCGGAGTCTGCGAGCTAATAGTTCCCCGGACATAATCCGAGACTATGGAGACTTATCTTTATTTCTAGGTACTATAAACTTTCTTATTTCACTATTACATATTTTACTTACTACTACATGATAAGTTTTCAAATTTTTAAAACTAATACATACATAATTAAAAATCTATTCTTATTTTATCTTAATCTACTGTTATCCTCATTTTTAGATCTATTTACTAATGCTACCTGTTATATATGATATATATCAAAAAACGTAGATAGTAACGAAATTAGGACTCGTAGCGTCATCAATGCTCAGCTGTTACTACCAAAGTACACAAATCTACACGGCAAGAGATCGTTAAAATATATAATACCTTACCTTATTAATAATCTACCTACATCATTGAGGGATAAAATAACTCAGAAAAACATAAAAAACAAATTAAAGAAATATTTTCTACAAAAGTTAAATACATAGATTCACTAATAAAAATATGTTTTTTAATTATTTATAAATAAGAAGTTTAAAGCAATAAAAAACAAAAATAATACCTAACTATAATATCAAAACACAAATAAAGTTAAAAATTAACAATGAATAAAAACACTAGTTATTATTTTGGGAACAACCTGTATCAACTTAAAAACTCTCCACCACTTTTGTTTTAAGGATGGAAGGCCGGAGTGGTCACTGATGTGCGCTTGTTAGTATTAGAGAATTATTTCGCATATATCCGCTGTAGTCTTATTCTTTTTGTTGTTACTTTTTACCTAAGTACCTACTTAAGTGGTTATAATTTTTTGTTTGTATTATGTAGTCGATGTTTTTGGTGCACGGTAAAACTCTAATGAGTTTATGTTGGCATCAACTTAATTATATAAAATGTATGTGTTACTGATTAAATAAATAAAAAATAAAAAAAAATAAAAAATAAAATATAATTTCGAGCATAATTATGCATCTATTTATTTTTGTGAATCGTTTTTTCCGCTATTTTCTTACAGTATTCTAAAAATTCTGTTCTGTATTTTATACCTTTAATTAATTTATTTAGATTTTCAATATTTACTTCTATTCCCAGTCTTTGCTCTATCTCGTACCTATCGAGGCCATAGGCCGGGCAGTCAGTCAGTAAATGGGTCACCGTCTCGTCTTTGTCAGGGTCACATGCGCATGTTGGGCTTCCCTTACACTTGAATCTGTGCAGGTATTCGGAAAACCCACCATGGCCAGTCAAAATCTGTGTAATATGTATTGTCAAAATCTGTGTAATGTACACCTGTCGGTTGAATTTTTCTGACAAGCCCATAAGCGTCAATTGCATCCGGAAAAAACAATTTTGTGGTCGCGGCTGTGTCGCCCATCTTGTACCGCCGGTTCCATTCGTCAAGCGAATCCTTTCGGATTTGCCGCTTGACGAATGAAACCGGACACTGGTCGTAATCCGGCCTTCTCTTCAGTTTGAGCGCCGCATCCTTAGCCAACTGGTCGGCTCTCTCATTCCCTTCCAGTCCCGCATGGGCCTTGATCCAGAACAAATGTATATCTTTGCCCTGGGATCTGCCTTGCCGCAGATTCTCTCTGGTTTCGACTGCAAGGGGATGAGAAGAGCGGTGGTTTGCGACCGTTTCGAGTGACGATCGAGAATCGCTAAAGATGCCAGGTAGGTAGTAGGGTAGGTAGGGTAGGGTAGGTAGGGTAGGTAGGGTAGGGTAGATAGTGTTAGGTAGGGTAGATGAATGTTTGGTGTTTTTATGGCAAAACAAAGTTTGCCGGGTCAGCTAGTATATTAATAAATATTTGTGTTTTATTTTCTAGTTTTCGCGGATTGAACTTGTGACACATACATGGTTAATTAAAACTATGGGACTAGTAGTTATACATAGCACAGATTGTGAGAGGTTCTATGTATCTGTTGAGAAAGCTGAGACTGCGTGTATACTGCTTGTGAAGAATAAGAATTGTCCAAGTAAGAATTACAGTACATATGCCTCAGATTATTAAATTATTTCTCTCTGATATCATCATCTTCCTGCCCTTATCCCATGTTACTAGGGGTCAGTGCTTTACGTTTTCTTAATTCTTCTATTCTGACCTTTCAACCGTCATCTTATCACGGACGCTCTTTTTTTGGGTTCCGTAGCCAAATGGCAAAAAACAGAACCTTTATGGATTCGTCATATTTGTCTATCTGTCCGTCCGTATGTCACAGCCACTTTTTTCCGAAACTATAAGAACCATGCTGTTGAACTTGGTAAGTAGATGTATTCGGTGAACCGCATTAAGATTTTCACACAAAAATAGAAAAAAATCAATAAATTTTGGGGGTTCTCCATACTTAGAACTGAAACTCAAAAATTGGTTTTCATCAAATCCAACCCATACGTGTGGGGTATCTATGGATAGGTCTTCAAAAATGATATTGATGTTTTCAATTTTTTTTTTTTCTAAACTGAATAGTTTGCGCGAGAGACACTTCCAAAGTAGTAAAACGTCCCTGTTACTTATTAAATAAAATAATGATAAAACTAAAAAAATATATAATGTACTATCACGGTCAATAGTGCAGTCCTATGTTCACGAAACTATAGCATAGCTAATCAGTCCACTTATGACGTTCTTCAGATACATCACTCTCATACACACACACCTGTATATCGAACTCTTTCATAATGAACCAATGAGAACGCGACATGGCCGCAACGTCATACTATTTATTAAAATCACAAAACATGTGGGTGGTGGTGTTTCAAATCCATCCTCATCTGTAGATATTATAATATAAAACAAAGGTTTACCTAAACTTTATAACATTGTGGGTAGATTTCAAACACAATACCCACATGTTTTGTCACCAACATCGAACGCACTTACTCCCGTATATTGCTTTTCATCAAAAATCCTAGCGAATGCAGTAAATAATCATTTACCTTTTAGTTAGTTTGATTAGAATGAGGTATTTAATTTCGTCGCCAAAAATAAGTATCCATCTGGCCTAGTGGTTACCCCTGCTAGATAAATCATATTAAGCCTGGTTCAAGTCCCGTAAAACATTAAAATTATAATATTTTTATTTTTCTATACACATTTTTAAATATTATTTTTAACTTCTATTATTATTATAATTTAATACACTTATTGAATATGAATAGCTATTTCTTTATTTAAGTTGAAAGCATAAATATTAATACAGATTTGTATCTTTTTTTAATGTTATCTCATAAATGATAGAAAAATATCAAATACCGTAGCAAAATAATTTTATAATCCTTTTAATTATATTCTTTATTCATATTCTTTATTGTACACAAAATATACAGTTAAAAATACAAAAGGAAAACTTATGTACACAGGCGAGCTTAACCCATAATTGGGTTCTCTGACAGCAAACCTCAGTGCTAAAGAGAGATTTACAAAATTAGGACAGTTAACAAAAGTGCACAACAAATATTAAAAACATTTGAAATCTTACTAACTAAATACACTACACAAATACGTGTACAGCACATAATGCATAAACATAATACATATATATATCTAAAATACATACATATTTATTGCGTCATGTTGACAGGAAATGTTCCTTAATTCTTCTCCTGAATATCCCTAGTGAAGGGCTATCCCGTATGGAATGAGGAAGATTATTCCAGAGGCGGACAGCACGAACAGTAAATGATCCACCGTAACGACTTGATGAGTGGGGAGGAAAACGAAGGAGAAGAGATGATGAGGAGCGGCAAGGCTTTCCTCTCGGAACAAGATACTCAAAGCGTTCTTTAAGATACGAGGGAGAGGTAGGATTGTGAAGAATAGAAAAGAGTAGAGAAAGAGTGTGGGTATCTCGGCGCTGCCGAATAGGCAGCCACTTCAACCGCTTCCGAAATTCCGACACATGGTCGTACTTTCGGAGGCCAAAATTGAAGCGAATGCACAAATTCTGCAAACGCTCGAGCTTATCAAGAAGTTCCTCAGTCGCATCAAGAAAGCAGACATCAGCATAGTCAAGAAGAGGAAGAAGAAGAGACTGAGCGAGAGTAACTTTAGTTGAGAAAGGCAGGAACTTCTGGAGACGTTTTAGAGACCGAAACGAGTAAAACACCCTCCTGCTTACTTCAGCAATGTGAACATTCCAAGATAGATTGCAGTCCAAAAAGACACCTAAACTTTTGACTTTTTTGGAGTAGGCTATAGCGACGGCATCATAGTAAATAGGTGGGAGAGACTGGTTGCTCAATAAATTAATGAAATGTCTGCCACCAATAATGAGAGCTTGTGATTTTGTTGGGTTCACTAAAAGTCCAAAACTTTTAGCCCACTGATAGATATTTTCAAGATCATTATTGATGGCATCGATAGAACCAGTGAGCTTCTCAAGTTTGAAGTGGCGGTAAAGCTGCAAGTCGTCGGCATAGAGATGATAGTGTGAAGATAAGACCTTAGTGATAGCGTTTATAAAAACGGAGAAAAGAAGAGGAGAAAGGACGCCACCCTGAGGAACACCCGCATCTAAATCGCACCAGTCAGAGAAAGCCTCCTCTGAGCGGACGGATTGCGAGCGACCCCGAAGATAAGAGTTAAACCACACGATCACAGCAGGAGATACATTAAGAGAGGATAGGATACCTAAGAGGATGTCAAAATCAACTGAATTAAAAGCACTGCTAAAGTCCAGTAGAATCAATACTGTAAGGAGTCTGTTTTCCATGGCCAGTCGGATATCGTCAGTTATTTTGACTAAGGCCGATACAGTGCTGTGGCCAGGACGGAATCCAGATTGATAAGGACTTAGCAAGCCATTAGAGGAGAGGTAATGAGACAGCTGATTATTGACAACACTCTCAAGGACTTTAGATAGGATTGGAAGAATCGAAATAGGACGGAACTGGGATACTGATGAAGGTTTAGGGACCTTGGGTAGAGGCAGAACATGTGCTTTCTTCCAAGCTGAAGGCAAGCAGCCAGAAAATAGGGAGTAGTTGATAATGTGGAGGATAACAGGAGTGAGTTCATTTAGGATAGGAAGAAGCATCTGGATTTGTAGACCATCATCACCCACAGCCTTCGTGGAAATAGAAGTGATGGCCCGCTTTATATCCCCCTCTGTAACCGGGTGAAATGAGAATGAAGTACACATTGGCAGAGGAAGTTTAGAGAGATAGTTTAGAGTGGATGCTTTAACGTTGACGTCAAGAGTGACAGGGGGCTTCGCGAAATGTAGATTAATTGCGTTAAGGTCAATATCAGGCGTGCTGTCATCAGCAGCTTTGCCGATACCAAGGGATTTGAGAAATTGCCATACTTGTGCTGTGTTGAAGTTTTGAACAGAGTTGTGGATGTGGCGCCTTTTAGCATCCCTACACATACGACTGCACCTATTATGCAACCTCTTGTAGAGAGACCAGTTCTCATCAGTAGGATCCTTTTTATACCGCCTTTTAGCCTTGTCCCTTTTGGACATTGCACCTTTAATGCTGTCAGATAACCAGGGAGCTGGAAGATGCTTCACTCTGACCCTTTTAACCGGAGCATGCTCATCAAAGAGTTTCAACAATATCTTGGTTAGCTCGGCTACCTTACTGTCCAAGTCATTGCTTTCATAAACAGGAGACCAGTCAATATTGCCCGCATCTTCTCCCAAGCGATCCAGGTTAATGTTCTTGAAACTGCGAAGGAAGAGAAATTTAGATTTACGTTTAGGAGGGCGAATTTTATACGAAAGAAAAATAAGATCATGATAGGAGAAGGAGGCAGAAAGTTGCCCGTGAGTGGCCACTTTGCTTGGGTCGGAAACCAGAATAAGGTCTAGAAGTGAGGGGTTGCAGTGAGGAGCATGATGAGTGGCGTCAAGCTGAAGAATATGCATGTTGACAGAAGCGACTAGAGACCGGAGTTTACGGCTGCGCACATCATCCTTTATCAGGCAGGTGTTGAAATCCCCGAGTATTATCGTGTGGTCATATAATGAGGAAAATATTCTAGTTTTGTTTCAAACGAAGAGAAAAAATCTATATGGCACGAAGGGCTATAGTAAACACCTACTAGTAATTTAGTATGATTAAATGTAATTTCAATAAAGAGGTGTTCAGCAAATTTTGAATAATTACTTGGGGACTGATCAACAACACTGTATGTAATATCTCCACGGAGATAGATGGCGACTCCTCCGCATCCCTTGCCCGTTCTGTCATTACGCACAAGCCTGTAGCCGGGTAGTGAATACTGCGTTGAAGGAAGTGCAGGTTTGAGAAAAGTCTCCGAGACGAGAACAGCATGAATAAGATCGGAGTCGAATGAGGATAATAAATCGGAGTGATGAGCTGGAACGCTTTGAGCATTTATATGTACTACATTGAAAAATTTACTGAAGCAAGAAAAAGCAGAAAACAGTTGGTCGCGTAGGTGAACAGAATCATCACTGAACGCACTAGAGCAGCTCTCATCAGATGGACAAGAAGAAGAACAAGAAACAAAACTATTATTAATATGACCTAACATGACACAAATACCTATCTAAATAATAAATTATAAATATATATACTATAATTATAACAAAATTATTAAACGTAAACAAAACAACAGTCAAAGCAACCGTCATTTCAAAAATCCTCGATGCACCCGCTAAACAGAAGTCAAAAGACCACTATCCAAGTCAGTAAAGTCATAATACAATTATTGAGTTGAGTTTCCGAACGAATACCCCAACTTCAATACATCAGTGGTGACTGTCAATGTCAAAGTCACAAAACTCACAACACAGAAGTCACAACAAATAAAATTAATATTAAGTAACAAATTGTTCAATGACCGACACAAAGAGATAACTAAAAATAGATTATGGCCAATAGGCTGTGGGAGCGATTATTTTGCTTGCCTACGCGATGATGCCTTATCCGATGATGCAACAATAGGTATATCTCCGGTAGTCGCCGGGAACCGCGCAATGAGCTGGAGAAGTTCAGCCCCCGTTTCGATTTTTCGACGCGACTTGTCCGGCAGTAGGATGACAATCTTGCCCTCGGAGGTCCAACACTGCTTCACACTGAAGTGTTTTCGAGCATTTAGGAACACGTCATGTCTAGGCTTTGTTAGGAACTCCGAGAAAACCAACCCGGACCCCTTCAACATAGTCTTCGCACGCCAAACATCACTACGCAGGTATTCGTCGTTGCATTATAATAATTATGATCTAGATGAATTCAGTTGTTAGGAAGAGTTGCGTATACTTAAGTATTTAGCTAATTGGATCTTGACCATTGCATTTCAATGAGGGTAGAAATTTTTCTTTTCTTCGGTAAAATCACCGAAGGTGAGGGTAAATTGAAACAATATGAATTGCTTGAAGAAATACTTATAAACGACGACGCGACGTTGTTGGTTGGTGAAGACTTTGATCAGAGCGTTAGAGTTTAGCGGTGTTTATTTAAATATCATAATGCAAGCAAACATATATGTATAGAAACCAAGGCAAATATTGTAGCCTTGCATAAGAATGGCCTAAATATATCACAAATTTGTGATGAAACCGGATAAGGTGAAAGTTATATTATAAAAATAATGTGATGATCTTTTAAATATGGTTCTTTTTTTTGTATCAAGTAAACAAATAAATTGCTTGTTACAACACTATTCTTTATTTTTTTGGAGGAGAACTGTGACTCGTTGGATAACGAGATTCGAGAAAGAAGGAAGTCTCAAGAGTCTTGCATGAAGTGGAAGACCACCACTTATAAGTTAGTCTCAACGACAATTTATGGTGAATGAATATGATACCAATGGTTTTATACCAACTAGACGTTTTGCTAGTGACTTTGATACGTTATTGCGCACTGTTCGCCGCGCACTTCATGCCGAAGGAATACATCACCGTAAGCCGGCTATAAAACCGTTTTTGACGCAAAGACATAAAGAGGCACGATTACGTTTTGCTCGAGAATACTTGGACTTCAACTGGGAGATTACAGTATTCTCTGATGAAAAGACATTTAAATCTAGCCAAAAAGGGAGACTTAATTTATGGCGTAGAGATAATACACGTTGGTCAGAAAACAATATTATTCCTAACACTGAATCGGGTAGAATAAGTGTGAATATGTGGGGGTGAATAAGCGCCCAAGGCCCCGGTGAATTGGAATTTACACCGACACGTGCAAACAGTGGAGCTGTTCTTAACGACGTAATGTTACCCACTGTGCGAAATGTTTATCCCCCAGAAGACTTTTGTGAAGTCAATTTTGTTCAGGATAATTGATGATTAAACGAACTTACCTGTACGTGAAGTTCAATCACAATTACTCGAAGAGCTTTGTTCGAAGATACTAGCATAAACACACATGTAGTTTCACTTACATACTCGCCATTTCGCACTGAATTTTGGAGTAAAATAAATTATTTTAACCAACGTAAGGTAGATTAAAAACTTTTGTTCGTGACTATGACATTCGTACTCTCGCCAGCTCATTTAGTTTGGAGGTTTGCTGAGCTGTTTGTTTTTTCACGACTGGGGGATGTCAGGATGACTGGGAGGGAGGGATGCTAATATCTTCGAACGAATCTCTTTGAGTAATTGTGATTGAACTTCACGTACAGGTAAGTTCGTTTAATCAATTACTCTCAATCTTCGTTCTCAATATTAGCATAAACACACATGTAGATGTTTAGATAATGTAGTCGTGAAATATAATCAATTACACATTTATTGTATCTTATTTTTGGGGTTTAAAATGAAGAAAATAAATCAATATCTATTATATTTCATAGATATACACATCAACACGGTCTAGGGATATTTTTAAAAAAGCGAATTACTATCGATGTGTTAATTATTTATATGACATGTATATATTTAAAAGATACGTTATTTAATATTCTACCATTTTTTAATAATGGTTAAGGTACTTCGATTAACATTTCAGGATTTTATGGAAAAAAATGAAGCATAGACGGAAACCGTATATGAATTAACTTTTAATTTATGAGTAAAAACTGAAAAAATAGAAAAATCATTTAATTTGTGTTTATAAACTTGAAGTTAGTAGTCTGAGAAAGCGCCCATGATGTTCATAACACATCGGTAACGATTTAACATGCTCAGAACAAGGTTGTCAATGTCTTGCTGCGGAATATTGTCCCATGTCCTTCTGCGGTGCGCAAAAAGTTGATCTTCTGTAGCCAGATTTTCAGAAACTTCCTTCAGAGCTCTTCTTTGCAGCATATCCCACGCATGCTCAATGGGATTTAGATCTGGCGATTGAGCAGGCCAGTCTAAGGCCCTAACATTGTGTGTATGTAACAAAGCTGCTACCGTTCTCGCCGTGTGTGCCCGGGCATTGTCGTGCATGGGCAGGAAATCTTGCCCCATTTGTGTTCTGTGGGGCAAGATTACGGGCCCCAGCACCTGTTGGACGTATCGTTCTGCCGTCATATTGCCCTGCACCCAAACGAGATCCGTCCGTCCTCCAAGACGAATTCCTGCCCAAACCATAATTCGAACCTGGATTCATCCGTGAGCAGCACATTGGACCATTGCTCACGGCCCCAGTCAACATTCTAATCGTCGTCCACGATTGCCTCTCAGTAAAGGTGAGACCCGGAGTGGTCTACGAGAGCGTAGATTGCTTTCATGCAGTCGCCTTCTTACAGTTTGGTCACTCACAAGCACTTGGTGTTCCACTCGCAGCCTTTGGACCAATTGAGTCGCCGTTGCATTTGGTTGAGCTCGCGCAGTAATTTGCAAAAATCGGTCTTGTCTGGGGGTAGTGATGCGACTTGGCCCCCGGTGCCTCTCCGCTACTTCACCTGTGGCACGATAGCGTGTCCACAATCTTGAAATTACATTTTGGTGGGTCCCTATGGCCTCGGGAACATTACGCTGAACAGACCCAGCTTCCAGCATTCCCACAGCTCGTAACATCTCCGCCCTCGTCAAATGTTGGCGTTGCATGGCTACAATACCTCAATTTTAACTTTATCTTTCGTTTAAAAATGAAAAAAAACTGTAACTAAACTTAATTCGTATTGTTTTCTAAATTTCGCACAAATGAAAATTCCCTCTCCTACACATCAAGACATTTTTTTGCCACCGAAACAAAAGAATTTTCAAAAATTTGGATTTGGAATTAGTCTGAGATAAATTACAAACAAATCGGTGTATAAAAGATTCCAATGCGGCCAGTACTTTTCGAGTTATTTAATTGAGTATGAAATATCCCTAAACCGTGTTGATGTGTGTATTAAAGTCAATCACTTGATTCGTTTTTCAATGATCACAATGTTATTATGCAAAGAACATGATTATCCATTTCAGACACTTGTGGCAAAGTCACCTTCGGTAGACATATCGTTCGATATAATTCTGTTATAATATTTAGCAAATACCGTTGAAGTTGAACTCCATCCGGCAGTTCTACGTATGACATCCAGACTAACACCTACGCTATACGCCTTAGAAGTGGCTGCGTGTCCATTCGGCAGTTTTACGAATGACATCCAGACTAACACCTACGCTATACGCCTTAGAAGTGGCTGCGTGTCTGGTGCTGTGTGCAGTAAACAGCGAGATATCAATGCCACTATGTTGTAACATACTCTTTACCCATTTGCTCAAAGTCTGCGATGTTACAGCTCGGTATGGTTTTCTATATGAAATAAAAAAGTGTTTGATGGTCTTGACGTATCTGATTAGTCTTATCAAGATATACTTGAAGGGTACTAGCTGGACAAATTTGCGGCCTTTGTAAAAAATACGGTAAGGAAAACACCGGTTGTAAGGAACCCATACGTGAAGTTTTAATTAAATCTGTTATTTTAATAATAAATCCTGTATCAGATTTGTTAATGTTATCGACGTGTATTTTTGATAAAGTCTGCATTCTATGGGCTGTTACCAGGGCTAGAAGGGTCACTAACTTTTTACTAATTTTTTCTAGGCACATATTCTCGGTAGGATATAATGTCGCCAAATAATTTAAAACTTGGTCAGTGTGCCAAGTTAAATTGTATTTAGGAATTGTGGGCCGAAACCGAAAGATTCCCTTGAAGAAACCCCTATTTTTTTTTTTGAGGGTAGTCGCTAAGTACACACGAAATATTTTTTAGCTCTTATATTTTTTTATCTGAAAAATATTAAAAGCGTTTATTAAATGCAAATTCTTTATTAGAGTTGTGCATTAACCTCTGGTGCACTCAGTCCGTGGATAAACTTTCCTTGACATCGCTTCCTACGCTACCAGTATTGCCCTTTAGTACTATGGACCTATACACCAAGTTGTCAAGCTGTGTGGAAGAACTCACGTCAACATTTACTTCAAGAATGGCCCAATATGAAGAAGACTTGAAGAATGCCAGTGGCGAAGCTCCGCACAAGACAATTGCCAGCCTTTCCAAGGACTTTACCGAGTTCAAGGGCTTGGTCTGGAAAACCTTGAGCTCACTTAAATCTCAGTTGCTTGTGGTGGGCCTGGACAGACATGAAATGGCATCCCGTGCAAAGGTCCTTTTATTGCATGGCTTATCTGAGGCAGGTGAAGCTGATCATAACAAAAGTTTTCTCAAGGTTTTGTCGGAGCGTATGGATATGGGAAGCATTACACTGAAAGACCTAACATCCTGTCATCGCCTCGGGAATAACACCAGCAAGCCTCGTCCACTATTAGTGCGCTTTGAAAGCAGAGTCGTGCGGAGTGAGGTGTGGCGTAATAAGACCAGACTAAAAGGGTCTGGCCTGACAATTTCTGAGTTCCTCACCAAGCCCAGACACGAGTTATTTCTTAATGCCCGGAAGTACTACGGCATACACAAGTGTTGGACGTCTGAAGGGAAAATAATCATCCAGGTCTCTGAAAAATCACGTCGTAAGATAGAGTCTGCAATGGAGTACCGAGAGGTTGTCGCTCAGTTTCCTGTAACAGAGTTCTCAGCCGTAACATCGCAGCATACAATAAAGGCCATGTCCGAGAAGAGATCACGTAAACCAGCGAAATGATGGTACTTTTTCATGATTCTTCTGTTTGTTTTGTTTTCATTATGTTAGCCGGTAACTCGATTTTTTTGTTTTGTTTTTGGCTGCGACATTGTCACCCATGACAATTGACAGATTTACGTTCGGAAACACACCAACTGGTTTTTATGATGTTTGGCTTCTTGGCTTTTTATCTATTTTACGAATCTTACCAAAGTTAATGTAACCGGCGAGTGCATCGAGGTTGGGTGCTTTGATTAAGTTTTGTTTATTTTATTAGTTTAGTTAACCATAAAAGGTTAACTTTTAGTTTATTTATATTATATTTTTATTGTCAATTTATTTATTGTAGGTATTATGTTAGATGACACTTTTTATTCATGCTCATCCTCTTGTGGGTCAGATGAGAGCTACGCTAGTGTTTTTGGCGTTGATAATTCTCTGAGTCTTAGAGACCTCCTAACATCTTCATTTTTAAATTGTCGCAAATTTTTTAACGCAGTTCACATAAATGCTCAAAGCATTCCTGCTCATTATTCTGATCTGCTGTCATCCTTCGACTCAGATCTTGTTCACGCTGTCCTTGTGTCCGAAACCTTTCTCAAGCCTGCACTTCCTTCCACGCAGTATTCTTTGCCTGGATACAAGATTGTGCGCAATGACAGAACGGGCAAGGGATGTGGAGGGGTTGCTATTTATCTCCGTGGAGATATCAGTTACAGGATAGTTGACCAGTCTCCGAGTGTTTACACAAAGTTTTCCGAACACCTTTTTATTGAAATAGACTTCCTACATACTAAGATACTTTTAGGAGTCTAATATAGTCCCAATTGCCAAATTGATTACTTTTCTTCATTTGAAGCTCATTTGGAAAATTTTGCCGCACTATATGAGCATACAATCATCCTCGGAGACTTCAACACTTGTCTGCTGAAAGGAGATTCGCGCAGCCGTAAACTCCAATCTCTTGTCTCTTCTGTTAATATGCACTTACTTCCATTAAATGCTACTCACAGGGCTCCTCACTCTTCTCCTTCTCTATTAGATCTCATTCTAGTTTCTGACCCTAACAAAGTAGCCACTCATGGACAGCTTCCTGCTCCTTTTTCCTACCATGACCTCGTTTATCTTTCCTACAAGATTCGACCTCCTAAACGCAAGGCCAAATTTCATACTCTTCGTAGTTTTAAAAACATTGATTTGGAGCGTTTGAGGGCTGATTCGGGTAGTATTGACTAGTCTCCTATATGCGCCTGCGAGGATATGGACACTATGGTGTCAATCTTTAGCAAGACAATGTTGGATTTATATGAGGCACACGCGCCCTTAAAAAAGGTGAGGGTCAAACACCTTCCTGCACCGTGGCTATCTCCAGCAATAAAAACCAGATGGCTAAGCGAGACAAAGCCAAGCGCCTGTTCAGGAAGCAACCGACTGAGGAAAACTGGGACATTTACAAAAGGATTCGAAATCGCTGCAGTCGTCTGTGTAGGAATGCGAAAAGGCACCACATTCACAACTCAATTAACAACTTCAACCCAACAAAAGTATGGCAATTTTTAAAGACTCTTGGTATTGGTAAAGCCTCTAGCAAGAGTTCTTCTGATAAGATGGACCTTAATGCACTTAATGCACACTTTTCTAGTGCCCCAATTACCCTCGATAACCATGTTAAATCTTCCACTCTCAAAGATCTCTTTAATCTTCCTTTGCCAGCAAATACTTATTTCTCTTTTCACCCAGTTACTGAACTAGACATTAAGAAATGTATCCTTTCCATCTCCACTAAGGTGGTAGGTGACGATGGCCTTCAACTCCAAATGTTCTTACCCATTTTAAGTGAAGTAGTTACTGTCGTTACTCACATAGTTAATTTTTCTCTCTTCAATAACTCCTTTCCTTCAGCTTGGAAGACGGCTCACGTCCTACCGCTTCCCAAAGTTTCTAATCCCTCCTCACCATCCCAGTTCCGTCCAATATCCATCCTCCCAATCCTCTACAAAGTCCTCGAGAGTATTGTTCAGAAGCAACTATCCTGTTATTTGTCCTTTAATAGCCTGCTCAGTCCTTACCAATCTGGTTTCAGACCTGGCCATAGCACTGTTACAACTCTAGTCAAAATAACTGACGACATAAGACTGGCTATGGAAAATAAATGTCTAACCATATTGGTTCTGCTAGACTTCAGCAGTGCTTTTAACTCAGTTGACTTCGACATTCTCTTAGGAATACTTTCCTCCCTTGATGTCTTTGCTCCGGTAATTGAGTGGTTCAAATCCTATCTTCGCGGTCGCTCGCAGTCTGTTCGATCCGATGAGACGATGAGAATTCCTCTGAATGGTGTGACTTGGCTGCAGGCGTTCCTCAAGGTGGTGTGCTCTCTCCTCTTCTTTTCTCAATTTTTATAAATGCTATCACTAAGGTCCTAACTTCTAACTTTCATCTCTATGCAGACGACTTGCAGTTGTATCGCCATTTTAAAGTGAATGAACTCGCTGAGGCTGTGGCTGCCATCAATGATGACCTGGAAAATATCAACAAGTGGACTAAATCCTTTGGACTCCTCCTGAATCCAACTAAATCTCAAGCGCTCATTATTGGTGGCAAATACATGCTCAATCTGTTGGATCCCCAGTCTCTCCCGCCAGTATTGTATAATTCAATGCCCATATATTATTCTAAAAGTGCGAAAAACTTGGGCGTCCATATAGACACTAATCTCATTGGGAGGTTCATATCGCTGATGTGAGTAGGAGGGTCTTCTACTCTTTTCAGTCTCTTAAACGTCTCCAAAAATTCTTACCGTTTCATACTCAGGTCACTCTTGCTCAATCTCTTCTTCTACCGCTTATAGACTATGCGGATGTCTGTTTTCTAGATGCAACGGAGGTACTCCTAAACAAACTCGAACGACTGCAGAACTTGTGCATCCGCTTTATTTTTGGCCTCCGAAAGTACGACCATGTGTCGGAATTTCGGACCAGATTGAAGTGGCTGCCAATTCGGCGCCGGCGAGATACCCATATCCTATCCCTTCTCTATACTATCCTGCACAATCCTACTTCTCCTCAATACCTTCGCGAACGGTTTGAGTACCTCATCCCAAGGGGTAAGCCATGTCGCACGGCCACTTCGCTTCTCCTTCGTACTCCTCGTCACATTTCTAGCCGCTACGATGGCTCCTTCTCTGTTACTGCAGTGCATCTCTGGAACTCTCTTCCACACTCCATACGCGATAGCCCTTCTCTCGATGTCTTCAAGAGGAAAATTAAGAAGCATTTCCTTTCAACGCAATGAATTATATATGTATTATATATATGTATTTGTCTTTATAAACGTAGGTAGGTATTTTATGTATTATTATATAACTAGTTTCATCTTACTATATAGGTATATATATTGTACAATGGATTACTGCCCTCTATTATGATCTCTATCACTCAAAGGTTTGCTGGAAGAAAATTCCATTTGGAGTTAAGCTCGCCTTTGTACAAGAAATATGTTATCAAATTTTTTAAATGTAATGTCTTGTTGTACAATAAAGAATAAAGAAGAATCTTTGTATATCTTTATTGTTTGCTATATCGTGTCCGAGTAACAACGATAAAGCGGATCGGGAGCTATATAAGGTAACATACCGAGCTCCGTTATTAAACAATTGTGTTAGAAAAAAAAGAATACTTGATGTTGAAGTATTGTAAGGTTCTATGTTGTTTCCGTGACAGAACGTAAACCATTTCTTAAGACAAGTATCATACTGCTTTACAATGTTATCTGACAAAGATGCAAGCATTATGGGTACGGACGACTGTGGAATTCCTCTTCGGAGAAATGATGTCCGGACAACGAGAAATAATTAAATCACCCTCTGATTTTAAAACGAGTGGTTCTGAGGTGAGGAGTTTTTTAAAAAGAGGGTACCGTGGCTATGTTGGCCATCTTGGCACGACGACAATACCAGTGGCTTTGTCGTTAATAATTTTACGCAAGGTCTTTAAAATAACCGAAATTGGTGGAAACGCGTAAAAGTAATAATTAGTCCATGATATAGTGAACGCGTTAATTACATAAGCGTCAGGGTCCCTATGCCAAGAAACATAGGTATCACATTTATGATTTATTCTGCTCGCGAATAAGTCAATACAAGGGAAACCGAAGTGTTGTTTTATTTTATTATAAGCATTCTGAGAAATTTCACACTCTATGTCGGGTTGTAGTCTTCTTAATTCAGCATCCGCAACTATGTTATCAGAAGAATGTATATAATCGGCATGAACCATAATTTTACGCGCTTCGCACCATTTCTACAGTTGTTTCGTAATATCAGTCAAATGAGGAAATTGTACGCCACCCATTCTATTTATGTACGATATTGCTGTTGTATTATCAATACGTAACAAAATCTGGCAATCTTTAAAATCTTGTGCAAAAGCTTTAAGCCCAGGAAAAGCAGCAAGTATTTCCAAGTAATTAATGTGTCGAATTTGCTCATGGTGACTCCAAGGCCCACTGGCAGTCTCGTTACCACAAGTGGCGCCCCACCCCGTTGTTGAGGCATCACTAAATATTTCTAAGCAAAATGTATCAACTATTATTTTGCATACTGATTCTTTTAAAGCATTAAGCCACCAGTCAAAGTTGGGGGCCAATTCGATTGGTAATTTCATAACCTTATCGCAGTTTTCATCATCTTTGAGGTTTAGGTATTTACACCTCTCAAAGTCTTTGGTATAGCTTTGAGCTTCTTAATTCTTAGTAATTCTGTTTTAATTTTCTGTCTTTTATCATCAGGTAATATAACTTCAAATCTTTTCGAATCTATAATATTTCCTAAAAATTTGCAACAATTTGTCGGCACAACTGAACTTTTTTCTGTGTTGACTATAAATCCTAACGATTTTAATAATTGTTTTGTGTTATTCATATTTTTTAGGCAGTCAGTATATGATTGACCAACCAAAAACAAATCGTCTAAGTAAAATGTAGATAAATATCCCAAAGATCTCAATAATTTAGCTACTGGTTTGAGAATTTTCGTAAAAATGTAAGGAGCAGTGTTCAAGCCGAATGGTAACACGTTAAACTCGCACAGACTGCCATTAAATTTAAATCGTAAATATTTTTTTGAGTTTGGATATTTAAAAAAATAGGCATCTTTTAAATCTATTGTTGATATAAAACAGTCTTTTGTTATAAGTTTCAACGCTGTTCTTAAGTCTTCAAGTTTCAAATGTTGGGTAGGTATAAATTTATTTAATTGTTTTAGATTTAGAATGAAACGTTGTTTGCCGTTTGGCTTAGGACAAGAAATATGCTAGATATATATTAACGCGCATGGTTGACATAACGATACTGCCCCAGTACTAATAAGGTCTTGTATTGATACTGTAAAGGCATCGTATTCGGCTTGCGAATAAATAGGCTCTGATGGAACAGTTGTCTGAATAACTGGTTCAGAAAAATAATTTTATAACCAGTTGTAGCAGCTCATACTTACGTTACGTAAATGTATAAACATACAAATTAGAGGCGCACACAACCGCTCGCCACCGTGCGCCCGCGCATACTAGCTAGCCAAGGTGAAAGGAATGTCGATCGGCCGGCTGTATCATCGCGCTCGGACATCGAGGGGAGCGCGGCACATCCTACCGACATTACCGAGATTGTGTTAGTCTTAAGTTTATTTGCATACCCTATTATATTTGATATTGATGAGTTTGTAATGTATATAAGCAGCGCTTTTATAATAAAACATATAGATCGTTATTCGTCTTCTTACTTTCAACACATATCCCTAAAGTGGTGACCCCGCGTTCAAAATGACCAGCGAAGAAGCGATCGAAATGATCAGTATCAAGTCGCGCATTCCACAGTTCTGGCGTGACAAACCTCGTCTTTGGTTTGCCCAGTTCGAAGTCATGATCGCCAACCAGAAGCTCGGAGAAGAAGGGAAATTTGGACTGGTAGTAGCAAATCTCACCAAGCCAGAGGTGGAGCAAATTAGCGACATCATCATGGCCGCTCCGAACACAGGAAGATATGAAGGAGTCAAGAAGAGGCTGGTGTCCGTCTACGAAGAATCTGAAGAGAAGCAATTGCAGAAGTTGCTCAACGAAATGGAGCTCGGCGATCAACGGCCATCACAACTACTGCGCCAAATGCAAGACCTGGCGCGAGACAAAATACCAGATGCTACGCTACGCATGCTATGGATCGGACACCTGCCTGCCGCGACCCGCGCGGTACTAGCCGTAAGCGACGAGTTAAAATTGGACTCGCTTGCCGCCATGGCAGACAAGATGCATGAGCAAATTAAAAATGGATCGAGAGTATAATTACCGTCAGCGACCCCAACGCTATAGAAGCCGATCACGTTCAAAATCCCGTGATCGAAGGAGTGGGTCGTGCTATTTTCACCGAAAATTCGGCAAAGAAGCTTACCGGTGTAGGAGTCCTTGTAATTACAAGAAAAATACGCAACCGGAAAACTAAAAAAGACCGAAGCTATGGCGGTGGCAGAAGTCGATAAATTATCAACATACCGCCTTTTCATAAGAGATGTAACGACCGGCCAACAGTACCTCGTCGACACAGGCGCAAATGTTTCGGTTCTACCCGCAAGTGCGAACGAAAAAAAGAATCGGAATCCAAGCAACTACCTTTACGCAGCAAATGGAACGCAAATACCTACATTTGGAGAAAAAACCGTCGTATTGAATATCGGATTAAGGCGACAGTACAAATGGCAATTTGTGATCGCAACAGTCAGTAGGCCGATCATAGGCGCCGATTTTTTACATCACTACGCATTAATGGTGGACCTGCACGGACGGCGACTGGTGGACCAAAAGACAAACTTATCGACATCTGGGTCCCTGTTATCTGCATCGGAAGGAAGCATACGCACCATCGACGATAAACTTCCATATCACGACCTACTAGCCAAGTACCCTGATATCACAAGACCCAGTTCGTGGCAATTGAGCAACAGCGAAGTCGAACATTACATCGAGACTACCGGCCCACCAATGTACGCAAAAGCTCGCCCTCTCTCGCCTCACAAATATAACGCCGCCAAGGAAGAAATACAATTAATGATGGACCAAGGCATCTGTCGACCGTCTAACAGTCCATGGGCAAGTCCTCTACACATGGTGCTGAAGAAAGACGGCAAATACAGGCTATGCGGCGACTACCGTAGACTCAACGCGGTAACCATACCAGACCGCTATCCAATTCCACGTCTGCATGACTTCACCTACAATATGCAAGGCAAGAAGATTTTCTCAAAAATCGATCTCAAAAAGGCATATTATCAGATAAGGAACCGAGAGGTAGATGTAAAAAAAACAGCCGTTATAACACCGTTTGGTCTGTACGAGTTTACGAGGATGTGTTTCGGATTAAGAAATGCCGGCCAAACATTCCAGCGCCATATTGACAACGTGCTACGAGGATTGCCAGTTTTTCCATTTGTCGACGATATTTTGGTGGCGTCTGAAAACGAAGAGGAACACAGAAGAAATCTCGAGGAAGTGTTCCAGCGACTCAATGCCAACGTTTTGCAAATCAACGTCGCCAAGTGTTCCTTCGGCCAGACCAAACTCGATTTCCTGGGCTACTCAATAAGCTCAGAAGGCATTCATCCTACAGAAGAGAAGATAAAGACCATCAAATCATACCCACTACCAACAACCGTTCAAGACCTACGTCGTTTTGTCGGAATGTTAAACTTTTACCGTTTGAACATTCCACACGCAGCCGAACACCAAAAGGAATTGAGTAAATATTTTCATAACGCCAAAAAAAACGACAAAACAAAGATCCAGTGGAGCGAAGCGGCAAAACTAGCTTTCAAAAAGTGTAAGCAAGATATTGAAGATGCAGTTCTCATCTCCTACCCATCTCAGAACGATCCATTCGCTATCATGACAGACGCGTCGAACACCTGTGCTGGTGCAGTCATTCAACAGAAAATTCGGGGGACATGGAGACCGCTAGGATTTTTCTCCAAGAAATTCAGCGAGGCACAACAAAAATACAGTACGTACGACCGAGAACTGTTGTCTATATATATGGCAATACGACATTTCCGGCGCATATTTGAGGGCCGCGAACTAATCATTTACACGGACCACAAGCCATTGATTCATGCACTGACGGCCACCGGCAACAACGAAACACCACGTAGAACAAGATACCTTGAATATATAGGACACTACACGTCAAATATTCAACACATCACCGGCAGGGACAACCAAGTCGCAGACGCACTCTCTCGAATAGAAACCATATCCTGTCCAACACCAATCGACTACGACGAGCGGGCGAGAAAACAATCCAAAGATAAAGAATTGAAAACCCTAGCAAACAAAGCAAAATACCAATTCCAGGAAATCATCATTCCTAAATCAACCACCAAAGTTACCTGCGAAATGTCATCAAACACTGCTCGTCCATATCTACCTTCAGATTTTCGAAAAGTTGCATTCCAAGCAATTCACGACCTTAGTCACCCCGGCATAAGGGCGACAAGGAAGTTAGTCACTGCCCGCTACTGGTGGCCCTCCATGAATAGCGACGTAAATGAATGGACCCGAGCGTGCGACGCGTGCCAGCGCGCGAAGGTGCAACAACACACGAAGACACCTATTGCGAGTTTTCAACAAGCAAACAGACTCGAGCACGTGCATATTGATATCGTTGGTCCGTTACCCATCTCTGACGGTTATCGATATTTATTGACCATGATAGATAGGGCTACCAAATGGCCTGAAGCCTGTCCACTGGAAGACATAACCGCAGAAAGGGTTGCTAACGCATTGTATGACGGTTGGATCGCAAGATTCGGTTGCCCAGTTACAATAACCACCGACCAAGGGAGGCAATTTGAATCAGACCTATTCAACAAATTAATGCAACGCATGGGAATCCATCGCACCCGCACCACTGCCTACCATCCGCAGTGTAACGGCGTGATAGAACGATGGCATCGCTCACTCAAGACGTCACTCACTGCAAGACTCGAATCATCAACATGGTCACGTGAGCTATCTACGGTGCTGCTGGGACTGCGTGCCTCGATAAAAGAGGATATTGGTGCAAGTACTGCTGAACTACTGTATGGCCAAACGCTGCGATTACCCGGCGAATTTTATGAAGAATCAACAAGACATCGCGACACGGTTTCAAACATCATGGATAAGTTAAATGGAGCGTTAAAGAAGGCCCAGGCGCAACGGAAATCAAACCAATCCCGAGCGACATTTATTCACGACGACCTATATAAATGCTCGCATGTTTATCTACGCAATGACGCATCAAGCAAGCCTCTGACGCCAACCTACAATGGCCCGTACGAAGTGATAAGTCGTAAGGACAAATATTTCACTATCCAGTTAGGCAAAAGAAGCAGCAACATCACTGTTGATAGACTAAAGCCAGCTTTCCGGATTAACACAGAGCCAGAAAAGCCAGTCACAGATACGTACGCATACGTCACGAAAACAGGCAGGACATCGAAGCCTTGTGTACGTTTCACTAGCGGGGGAATGATGTAGCAGCTCATACTTACGTTACGTAAATGTATAAACATACAAATTAGAGGCGCACACAACCGCTCGCCACCGTGCGCCCGCGCATACTAGCTAGCCAAGGTGAAAGGAATGTCGATCGGCCGGCTGTATCATCGCGCTCGGACATCGAGGGGAGCGCGGCACATCCTACCGACATTACCGAGATTGTGTTAGTCTTAAGTTTATTTGCATACCCTATTATATTTGATATTGATGAGTTTGTAATGTATATAAGCAGCGCTTTTATAATAAAACATATAGATCGTTATTCGTCTTCTTACTTTCAACACATATCCCTAAACAGTAATCCAAGAGAGTATAACAGGGTTATTAGTTAATAAACACCATTGTTCATAAAAACAGGAAAGACGACCCGCGGGGCCTACCGTGTCTAACGGTGGTGACCTGCTTGCGGCTGACGTGACGGTATCTTGGAAGTGCTGTTGTGAGTCGTCCTCATCAATTGTCTTTGAGTTACAGTTGATGGCGCTGCCCGCGTATATCTCGCGCTCGCGCCCCCCGGTGGTAGTGGTGGGTACTGACGGCGACCCGCCGGGGGGGCTCGGTAGTTTAAAGGTCTGTTGACTGCTTTAGCCGGTTTATGAGCCCTAGACTTCATTGTCGAAGATGACCTTAGATCAGCTCCAGATTTTATAATAGTTTTCGCTGATCTTAGGGTTTCCGATAGGCTATTTCCAAAAAGCATTTCATCTATTTTGGTTTTGTCTAACTGATCTTTTAGTTCCTTCTTGACAGTAGAAAGAATGAACGCACGTCGTAAGATCGAGTCCGTGTATTGCATATCACCGAGGATTCGAGCTGTATCCATCAACAGCTTGAGAAGCTCAGGGTTTTTATGACCTGATGAGAGCATCGCAGTAATGGCCTCGCTGATGGAGGACAATGCACAGGATGTTAATATCTGTTTACCTTCTTTACCTTTATCTCGCTTTGCTTGAGCTTCTATGAGAGATGCTCGAATCTCCGGATTAAGTGTAGGCGCTTTTATAAACTTGCAGTTCACTGGTACTAAATATCTGTCTTTTAGCTCCTTGCGGTTCTCTTTAGAAAGACCGGAGGTAGCAATGTGGTTGAGCCTAATCGCCATATCCTTTTGGATTTCACTGCCGTATTCTTTAGTCGAGGTGGGGTCTTGACCTAGTATTTCCATTAAGTCTGGATCTAATTCGGGCACATCTTGTTGAAGAGCAGGGGGCTCAGGATCAATAGCCCTTTCTTGAAGTAAGGCAGGCGCAGCGAGTATTTGCGCAGTGGGCAGTGCGGCGGTCACGGAGCTCGGCGGCAGTATGTCAACGTGTGCTGAGATGTTGTCGTCAATAGGCGACTGTGTGACGATCGGGGCCGTAACCTACTCTGCATCACTACATTCCGCTGGGGCTTGTTGCCAGTACGAGCATTCAGGTTGTGGATCCGTGCCGCCGCGATATGTAGCACAATCGTCATCGATTGGGATTGGTTCGCACTCTGCAAGCAAAATGATTATTTTGCTTCAATAAACCTATTTGCGGGTGGGAAGTGAGACTCCTTTTGAGAAACACGCAATCCCAATAGGTGATTTAATATTTATTTTGTTTAATTAAACCTATTTTCAGGTAGATACAGGTGGGAAGTGAGACTCCTTTTGAGAAACACGCAATCCCAATAAGCGATACA